>DWPA01005273.1:0-11975 GCA_018251375.1 Calpodes ethlius
AATAAGGTATTGTCAGTGGCGCCACCTGTCGAAAATTGATCGTACCAACTCAGAAACCTTCGTGGGCTCATACACAACAACTTTGCTTAATATCATCACATGATTAAATGTATCGTTTACGATTCTTTAAAGGACATACATACAAACATTCATGTTTATATAAAGATGCGATGGATCAGTTGACTTAAAATCATTACTTACCTTTTGTTATATTATAAATTAGCTTTATTTATCAATACAAAAAGGAGATTAATGTCTTTTAAAAGTTTATGCTTGTAGTATTTGCCTTAAATGGTTATGTACTGAGTCTATAACTAGGTTTAAGTAAAATTGTCTAGTTATAGTATAATAATCACTGGCAGACTTTAACAATAAATACATTTTAGATGTACAGTATTTTCGTGAGCGTGAGGCTCAGGGAAACTTTGTAAAAATGTTCTCATCTAGTTTACACTTCTAAAATTGTTTTTTTTTCTGTTTATTGAGTGGCTTATTATCATATCCTATCATAGTATATATCGAATATATATAAAGGTTAATGTGAAAACGTACATTTTGTTAAGCGATACACGAACTTGTGAATAATCTAAATTTAGATTTAAGAGCAAATAAGTAAATTAATTTTCTTTAATTCTCTATGTTTTGTTCGAGATATATTAAATGTACTTTCGTCTTAAATATTATTTGCATTCAAAATTATAAGTATTTGAATTAAATTTCACCGATGATAGAGAGAAAAAAGAAAGAAAAACCAGTATTTTAGGGATGAATTGGGATGAAATTGGAGCACCAAATGAATATGAGCACCAAATACAGTTTACTTGGGTAATTTTGAACGTTGTGTGCGCTCCCTTTATATATTTCATTAAATTTACCTTTACATAACCCACACTATCTAAAACCTTTCGAGCAAAGAAACATCAAATTTAAAGTATGGCAACATTGCACTACAGTTTGCGGAAATCTCCCTTTGCTAAAAAATATATTGAAATTTAAAGTTCTTTCAATTTGTTCCTCAATTTGGCCATTACTCCTTAGGGGAAAATTTACTATCTTTATCAAGTTGATTATGTCTATGTCATTTATCTATGACGTAAGGAAGGCGTCGCTAATAACAATAAACATCTTCGCAGTGAAAAGGCCAATAATATAAACATTTACAAATCAAATTTATCAGTCACGTTACGTAATAGCTCTGGATAAAGCAACTTCGTCAGATCACACAAATGCAATCGTAATACGAGAGCAGTTCAATCGGAATGATTTCTATAGAAAAATGCTTTCTCGGCTTGTAACTGCGATATTGGATTTAGATTCGAATTTATCGGAATCGCTTCGGCGGTGTCAAAGCGTTCTTCTGACGATATCAAAAAATTATATCGGAACTTTATCGACAAGCAAGGCTTTGTGCGCGGTTGCATTGAGTTACGGAGAATTTGTCGTAGAAATATTATTGTATCAAATTTATACGTGCCTTCTTGTCAACGTAATATTATATTCAAAAACTTTCTTTTATTCCTAGTAATATTTTATTGTGGTTATGTAGTGTGGCTTAATTTTATTTATTTTTTCAAATTACCTAGAATAAATCACATGAAACGATCGTCGCTCCTCAATTCGTATCCTTACAGTGTGCTTTTATATATAAATTATTTTTGTAATATTCAGACAATAAAGTGTTAAATTAATAAATAACGTATAATGTTCTAGAAGAAATCAATAGCTACTAAACTACTATTAACTACATTCTATGGTACAATTCAATTCATGATTTGTCACAGTTATTATTAGGCGGCGAGGGATCAGTGTTTATTATCTTGTATTTCGATGAAATAAAATTCTACTAAATAGTACATAGAATAGTAGAAATCGAGATCTCTTTGAACCGTATTAAAATCCTTCTCGAATCACAAATTATGCTTATTAAAAAATACTATACACTTATTTTGTGAATTCTGTTCAAATCGTTATTTGAGCAGTCTTGTCTCTCTCATTAAAGCCTCCTGTGAGTCTTGAGTCCTCTTTGAATACAGTTGATGCGAAGTTATTTAATTATAAAAAATATATTTTTCTTCTCCCGCGCGTACCGTGGAAACGGACAGTCAAAGCCGGTAGGGTGATGCAAAACGTCATAGCGCGGGCTAACGTTATTTCACGCCTTGTATGTCACGCATGCATATTTCATTGTAGTCTACAACAAGGGATCTCGTCGTGGGAAATCAACCGTGTGCGGGGGAGAAGATGGAAATATGCATGATGCAAAAATGATGTGGAAATATGACATCTTATCACCATCGACATTTATTATTGTGAATTTATAAAAAAAATAATAGAAAATAATCGCTTATCTAAAACTTACATCGTACGTATTACTGTTTTTACACAATAGCTAAGAATCTTAACGAAGGTAGAACTGTCATAATTTGGAAAATACTACGAGTTAGTTGCATATATGATAAGTTAAATTCAAGTTACTTCAATTTCTGTTAAGTTACAAGTATTAAAACCTTTAGATATTCTATTAAGTTGAGTTTCGAATGTATCAAAATGACAAATGTAAAAAAGATCCTAAATCGTCGATTTGTCGCTTGGTTATCCCATTATTTTGAAGCTATCAAATTTCGTTATTTAATTGGTTGATTATGTTACCAGAAATGTATAAGGAAAACAAATATCTGTGTATTGTACAACCATCTTAATCAAAGTAACATTTTTCTAGTAAAAAATGAAAATATATATAAATAGTAGTGACGTGAATTGAGATAATTAAATATCTTACCACCGTTTCCGAGCAGTGTTTTCTCTAGCGGTCAAATCTCTGCCTCTTTCGATCTCATTTCCTCTTACCATGAGATGGATTCTCTCTTTCGAATTCGAAGTCCAAAGCGTAAATTGAAACATCTTCAAAGTCCTAAGCGTATTAACTTAGAGACATGGCATACGACGGTATCTGTATTGACGGCAACATTTGCTTCATAATTAATATACTTTCACTATTTTAATCCTGCTGTATATATACAAACCTAAAAGTACTAATTGTAGTACAGGTACTCACGATAACCTTGGAGATTTATAAATGTTCTATATATATATCTTTATTCATTACAACTTATAATAGTCTCACAGCTTGACTCGGGTATCCTCTGACAATGTGAAGGGTACAGGCCATAGTCCACCATGCTGGCCAATCGCAGATTGCCAAACGGCACACACCTTTGAGAATTTTAATTCTGCATAAATAAAAGTTTAAATATCAGAATTATAGTACTGACTGTACGAATAATAATAGTATATGTATTCTGCGGAAATAATTCAATGCGGCATTTTGTTACCAACAGTAATAGGTATAAAATATAAGAATGATACAAGGTTTAGACAGACTCAGTATTCTTTAGAATGTTACGTAGTCTATTCTTGGAAAATAATCGCAATAAAATCGACAAATAGTACAGCAAGTATTCTTTTCTATTAAAAAAGTTAGAATAATTCGATACGAAATAGGATACCTAGTTCGCTTTTGTAATCTTTTAGCTTTTCTAGTGTAGATTTGTGGAGAGGTTATCTTCAAGCGCCGGACGCTCTTATTCCATTCAAAGGCTTCCGATAAAACTTATCGTTGCCTCTGAAGCACTGAAATGCCCAAGAAAATTAACTACTATCACTCACCCATCCAATTTTCGACCGTACCCGTAGTTGCTTAACTCGGTCAATCATTTACGATGACATAAGTCGAGCCATGCATGTTCAATAGATAACAGAATACTGACAACATATGGTAGGCTTATTCGAGTACAACCTTTATAGTTGATCCATTTATTGGAACTTTGTAACACATTCTTACAATTTGTGAATCTAATTCCATAATCCGTGAATTCTGTCAATTACTGTGTATTGTCTAACAGAATTGACAGTAGATATCTACTAACTAACGTATAGGTGACACTAGTTGTCATTTATTTTCGTTAAATTCCTTCTAAATTGGAAATTTAACGCAACCAGTGTATGTGTTTGAGCTTATTAGAACAGCTTTAATGGATAAGTAAAATTTTCAGTTCTTGTTATTTTGAAATCATTTTAAATTAATGTCTGTAAGCAAAAATTGTGTATAAGAATTTTAATCCTTAGTAAGCCAATGTTACAAAGTAAATACAATTTCTAAACATATCTAAATTCTCTTGATCTCCATTCCCAGATTATACGTTAAACTTGTACCCAGTTTGTGAAATGGTTATTGCTGGTCCCCCGGTGTTATGTCTTTATATGGCGATCGAGAAAAGTTGTATCTGTCTCCTATTGGCCCTCGATATTCTGTAGAAGTCACGGATTTGTGGGAACTAACATCTGTATCGAACAATGCTATCGACTACACATTTATATAGTGGTATTTCAATAGTTGACTTAAAACAGTTTAATGGGGACATTGAATATCTTTTAATCCTTTCGTTGCAATTTTATTATCCTTCCTCTTTGGTGCATTGAATAATTTAATGCTATATTTTAATGCCACATCTTTGTTATCGTTAATGTCAACGGCTAAGCCCGATTTTTTGGCAATGGTTGGCTACAGTAATGGAGTTGTTTATAAATTTTACTTCCCGTTACTCTGAATCAACACTCAGAGATCAACGCATGTCATTTTTAGCGCGTTAATTAACGCGTTACGACGAAGATGTGATCGTGACAACGAAACATAGTGTTTTAAAGTCTCCATCTGCAGTCCACATTCGTCTATATTTCAATATTATAAAATAGTTAAATTTATGTGACATTATTTTATGTTCTACTCTCTTTAATAGGTGTATTTGTAACACGTAATATATCGAATTTAGCTTTCTACACTTCGTTCTCGTGAACTTTATCTGTACTAAACATTAAACTTCTACGTTACTACATTATTCTTGAAAACTAGTACAAAAGTTTTCCTCTGACGTATTAACATACTAGAGAAATGTAAACAAGAATGAAATCAAGAATAATAACAGTATAAGTTCCAGACATGATTGTTTATGTTGCGTTGAGGATACAAGGAAATTGAACACGACGTATATTTAGTATACTTTTAAACCTGTATACTATAACATTAACCTGACTTAGTGACGCCATTTCAGTCATTAAAAGTATTAACAGACTTTCATACAAATCAAAGCAAATCAAATGACGTTCTGATTTTCAATTAATTCTGTTTCGTGCGTACACTTGTCTAAACAACAGTATAATCTAGTGAAAACGTTTAGTATTGTGTTTATTTAGCAACATTGCAATAATTTCTCGTTACAAACAATCTCCTTAGTTCCAATCTAAGTTTGCTCCAGTTGTACCAGTTCGAAGCACACGCGAAGGAATAAAATCATGACGTGTTATTGAATCGAGATAAAAATCGGCTTGGCTCCGTTCAAGCGAGCAACTTTTCTTTAATAAAAGTTTATTTGGTTACAGATCCGAGGGCATGAAGGTAGAGGCTTATTTGAAATCCTCCGTTTCGTAACTTCAATAATATCGTACTTGGCTTCCAAACTTTTTTCAGTCGTAGATGGAAATTCGTTCGTGGTTCACTCATATTAAAGTATAAGTTTTTGATCCGGATTTCGTCCTGTGAATTACAAAGAAAGAATATAATAAATCCGATCAATATTTGACAATGGTAAACATTTAAGAAAAAATATACTAGGGGGCAATATAGATCTCATAATACTTTTTGATATTTCTATCTGTTTATCTGTGTGTTTGTTCTGTAATCGAAAACATAAATAATTATCTAAAAGAACACAACACATAATAAATAACACAAAATCAATTTTTTGCTAACAATTTCATCACATCGAAAATTATGAGACAAATGACATCAATATTATCGTGCGCCACAATTCCATAACGTATGCCTCGATCGGAAAATGCCGAAATGAACCGCGGTACATGTCAAAATGGCAAAATGTTCCGATAAAGCCTACAGCAGCGCATTTACGGGGCGGTTTGTTGATAAATGTGCTTTAATTGACGTTACATTTGTGCTACTGTTATCAGGTTCATTTGCGACTGTTTACCATAATGTTTAACTGCCCTGACCTGTAGAGTTTGTCCAACTATCAAGTATTAGTGGTAATAAATACTATTAATTTTGACAGTTGTTAGGTTGGCAATGGTTTGAGGAAAATGGATAAATATTATACTGCAAATACTCTCTTCTTGTAATAATCACTTCTTGTAAATAAAAAAGTGCAACTTACCAAAATAAAATAGTTTATACAATAACATAAATTACGATCATATTATTTAAAATAAGTTTTATAAGACAATTATAATAAGTATACCCATAAATGTTGTGTTAAAAAATAATATTATTATATCAAAATTTCTCCTGAGTTTAGCTGAGAGAAATTCAGCTGAGAACCGATATTAATATTATAGATATAGAAGAAATATAAATCTCTTAGTAAGCGATATTGAAATAGGTTACTCTTCATTATATACATATGAGTCTGCAAAACATTTACAGATTGTAATGTTTAACGAGACACATTTCAGCTTGTATGGAAGTAAGTATATCAAAATGTTGCCTTCTGTTCGAATAGTTATGATTCGAATATGCTTTGTACTTTATTATGATGCGATAAATAAAAATGTATTTGATAAAATTATGTCGTAGAGATATGTGCATGAATGCACTTATTTCTATTGAATGTGTTATACATGACTGTTAATTATGAAAGGCATTCGAGAAAAAACGTTTGAATGCAAATATATTCGATCGTACGTCCTTGCGTATTGGAACTGAAATAAATTTACGAAAACAAGGCCCTCATTACCGGTAACAGGGAACGAATTATTGAGTAAGTTGAACTCCACAATGCAATATTACTCGATTTTATCAGCACACGGAATGTTCTCATGTTCTAATAGGTATTCTAACGGGTCTTTAATCGTGACCGAAGTTCGAACGGGACGACATAAGTTGGGATCGAATACAATTATTTTCATACATACGGACCACGGTGAAAAATATTTTAGAGGCGAGTTTATTGAAATGCTGTATTTAAACTTTTCAAGTAAACAAAGACATCAAGAACAAATATTTGTTCAAACTTTGGTATATACTATAGTTCCTCGTAATAATTTAAACAAAGTTAGGTAATTCTATCTGCATTTTAAAACTCCATGAATATGTGAAAAATTTTGGCTGTATCAAATCTCATGTCATATTGATTTCAAACTAATATCCGCAACACAATGCTCCATATTGAAAATATCGACCTAATTTTCCAAGTACCTTGAGTTGGAGGTTGTTGGTCTGTAGGAAACATCCAATTTAATAATAGGACTAGTTGCCATCTTGTCCTGGTTTTATTTACAGTCACAGTAGCTTTAAGGTAAGGTAATGACGTCTTAAGGCCTGAAGAAGACAGAGGTGGGCCACCTGAAGGGCTGGTTACCGTCGTCGACACACACAATTTACATTAGAGGAGTCGTTTGAAGAACCACATATTATATAAGTTGGAAATACCTCAGAAACAGAATAATTTCCCAGTTTGCCGCGTTCAAACGTTCAATAAGGTGCCTTGTGAGATGCTGACCCTTTACATATTTGATTTGCTTCTGATCATAATTATTGAAAAATATAAATACACCCTTATATACTTATATCCTTACATTTAAGTACAATGGTGACATGGACGATACAAATACACCGTATTCACTCGGCGCCTACGCGATACTTTTTTTCACGTATATAATCGAACTCAATTGCAGTGACAACAGAAAGTGTATGAAAACGCAAAAAAAATTCACCCGGCGTCTATACGTGTAAGCCATCCTCGATCGGATATAGATGCATACATGCAAAAATGCACCGCATATTCGCCGCGTAAATGTGGACTTAAAACATGACAAATAAATATTTATCTTAGAACTTTTTGTTTTTTAGTCAGAGTCACTACCATTTCATTATACAACCATGGTAGTCACCGCAAAAGATTGAATGAGTCTATATTAAATGCGTGGGCGTTATATAAAGTCGAATTGAAAATAATTCGTGACTGCATGTGATCTAATTGAGTCTATTGTATTGTTTCTTATCTTGATCAATTATTTAATCTAGTTGCACAATAGAGTCTGATCATTAATTGTCTGTGCCGATTTCCTTTCTAACTTTTCCTATAATGTGAGGTTTGACAATTAAGAACAATATTCATAATATTGCCTCTTTAGAGAAATTAGTGACGATAAAATTAAAGTAAATAGGTAACTTAAATAGGTTTTCGTTAAAGTTTTTATTTAACTTGCAATGTATATTAGTTTGTTAATGTGTTTGTTTCAGTCAAAACTTGCAATTTGAATGAGAACTACTTCCTCAAGTGTCAAGATCTACAGAATAATTTACTAACCTACGCGGGATTGATTGCGGTACAATTATTCTCAAATGATCTTGTCATTTATATATTTGTCTATACTGTAATACACTTCAACTACAAACTATACTACTTTATGAAAATGTTGTGTAAATAAGATTAATGGTTTATGATTGTATGTTGAATACATGTGTACGCGAGCAGGCCTAAAAATACGAGACAAGGTTGTATCCGAATTGATATTAAAATCCAAATTAATAGCCCGCAGACTGAAAACAATTCCGAATTTCGAATCTACTATCAAGCAATATGGCACGACATTAAATGAACAATACGGCGTGATTATTGCCACAACGGACTGCCTTGCCGATTTCGGGCGACAATCGGTGGGGTGACCGCGCCAACGTGCCGGGATCTAAAGTGACATTTGCGACCGTCCAAGTTGTTAGAGGAAGCGATTGAAAACAACGAGTCATTCAAAATTCTTATATTTTATCTAGAGATGGTAAACTGGCGTTTATTTAGAAAAAAATATTTACTTTTAATCTTTCTGGTTTTTGTTTGTAATTAAATCTTAGAAGTTAAAGAACTCATTCCCCTGTCCGAGTGAGCTGTATTTTTTATACGTACGTAATTTGAAAGACAACGCAATATAATCGGGTTACAGAGCCGTTCAGATGATAGAAAAACAAAATGACCGTAAGAGCTCTGAAATAAAAGGACGTAACCCGATCGAGTACTTTGGTTTGACCTTAGAAGTATCCAGGGACTAATAATGATGCTAAAAAGTTGCTAAAATAAAAACTTGTTTATAGTTTTTTAAACTACATTTATGTCAATAGCCGACAAGGGAGCAGACGAGTTACTTATCTTGTAGCAAGCGGTTACAACAATTCATGGTTATCACTAATATCAACGGCATGACATATGAGTTTCCGGCAATGAAAGAAGAGAGATGTAAAAGACAGAATTGACCTTCAATATCTCAGTCAGCTTAAGCATTATGGTTGTTACCCAAGCAGAGCTTCCCGAGACGATAAAAGGACTGAAATCCACCAATAATTTCTGAGTAGCAAGGTAAAATATCCCCTTTACTTAAGTTTTTTAGCCCTACAGTGTATTTAGGCGTCTTTCCACTTATTTTCGTAATGCTTTCAGAAATACTCAAATTCTTAAGTAAGTAAGTACAGTTTTTTTTAATCAAGAGACAATGTATTACAAAACCGCTAGCGCTTAATAATTGAACAGCTTTATAGGAATTAGCAGGGCCCGTCTCGTAACTTGAACCTGCATACATATGGTCTTTATTCCATTTCGTTCATCCAACAAGGGTTGACATTAAATTTATGTCATATTCTCCAAATGCCTCGCGATACATACAAATTCAATGTTGACATTTGTATCAAACAATACAGGGCGCTCTTTGCTTGTTGATATTTGCAGACAAATCAAATATATGTAGAACGTTGACTACTTACATGAAATTATATTACTGTAATGTTAGAGTGAAAGGTTAAATTTAAAATGGGAAATGTATATAAAACTGGATCAACTTAATTTACTAATGATAAGTGAGGAGTCAGTATCGGAGAAAGTTTATCTGTAAGAATGACTTTTATTTATTTGTTATTATATCATCATATGTTTTATTATAGCTAAAAGCGAAATGCGAGTTTAAAGAATTTTAAATGTTCAGGTTTAAACTGTAGAGCATTTTTCCGTTTATATCCGTGGTTATTAATAAATTTATTTGTACATCGAATATATATATATATATTATCATTCAGCACAGAATCGTTCAAATCAAAAATGTAAAGTTCATCTTGGCCTTTAAAGATAAATAATATTTACTTAACATTTTGAGTTATCATTATTTTCTTTTAATTATCAAAAAATCAAAATACAAAAGTAAACACTCATTACACATATAATTTTATTATTCAATTCAACCTGTATAGATAATATAATTCATCGACAGACAACCGTTGGTAGCGCGTAGGTTAATTATTTTATTCAACGTTGTATTATTACTCGGAATTATTATTGACATACCAACTGTCCTGACAGTTGACACGCCCTGGCGCAGTCGGCGTGTGACCAGAAAATCAATGTTCATATTATATTCCTACCACATCTGTGTTCTAACACGTTAAAATTGTTATTGGTCAGATGTAGTCGGGTTAATGCGCTAATTAACGTGGTGATTAATACATTAATTTACGAGAAATATAATAACTAGGTTTTAATGCGTTAATTAAGGGGAAGTACTAAGTTAAATTAAATGAAATGCGTCAAGATTATTATAAAAGGAAATGACATACTACCGCATGCAAAATAATAATGTTTTTTTTCTGGAGAAGGTATTCTTAACCTAATATACCCTTAAGTTAATTATATTAAACTGGTTATATTTACGAGATTATTTTCAAGGTTTTATCACAGAACTGTTTACAATTTTTAACTTTATGTAACAACATTAGAATCAGCTGTTATGTTACCAAAATTACACTATATGCCATAAAAAAGGAATCCATTAAATAAAATGTAATTATTTTAATGTATAATCTGTTTTCAATCCTACTTAGTGTGTAATTTCGTCATTGTTTATCTAGATGAAGCTATTGTTCTTCTGTTTACAACTGTAGGTTGCCATTGTCATTATCGTAACAATTGAACTTTAATGAATTGTTTCTGTGAGAAACAATATTAATTAGTTAATATGAGTGAGAGATAAAGCGGTGGTATTAAATTGGCCTCTCACTCTAGGGGTCCGGGCTTGAAATAATGTAATAATTTTGATGTATAAATTTAATATTATGGCTTCCTTTAATTTCAATTTTCATTATTCAAAAACATTGATTCTAATGTGGTTCAAGTGAGGACGATCCACATCAGGACACTTTGCAATACTAGTAAAGAGCACCATAGAATAAGAAAAAAGGGACATCGGTCAGAGATACGACTTCTGTCACAAAGAATTGATATCTTAAGTACAACGGATACTCTGAAAAGCGAGCGCTTCCGCAAATTATATCAGTGTGTTCAATCTACTCGCATCAAAGAAACAAAATCAATTTCAAACTTGGTGCGCGCCGTCGATCGGGATCTCGAGTACCGTTCTTCATTAACTCGATTTTATCGAGTGATTTCAATAATAATTGGGACTCCTCTCAGATTTTGACGTGGTTATCAAGATTTTTCTTAACTTTCGCAGATGAATCTTCATTGCGTTCGCTTCTACGAAAATCTTTATCTTTAAGATCTTCATTAATGTTTTCGACTTAAACGCATAACTTTCAAGCATATCTTCATATTTTAGCATATGAAATTTGCACGGTTTGTCAGTGGTTAATATCAGTACAAGATTCTTTAAATCTTGAAGCTGATAATTTTAATACCTATAGTAAACCAGTTTTGGGACTATATCTGTGGTAACTTAAATATAATGAACAATATATCGTTGTATGCTAATTGTTAAACATTTGTTTTTAATTAAATCTTTTCCCACTGTGACAGCAGGCCCTGCGAACTCCTCTCAGTTGCATGTGCAGGATAGCAGAATCAAACTAGTGTCTGAAATCGAGAACTCTCTGGAGCAGGTCTCGGAATGGGGTCGACTCAATCTAGTTGAGT
>DWPA01005274.1:0-11975 GCA_018251375.1 Calpodes ethlius
TTATTTTGGATGCGCTCAATTATTTGTTTATATTTCTGATGGTGGTGTAATCTAAGTTATTATGTACATGAGGTCAAAATTGAATTCCACTCCTATTAACATATATCACGTGATCTAAAAACAAATATCAACACGAACTTTTACATTTTTAATCTATGTTATTCTATCCATTGTCTCTGAATATACACTATAAATCCAATCTCAAATACTGTGACACTATTATATAAACACATTTTACCATAATAATTATTTCTATCTCTTTCTTATTTAACTTTTTTATCCCAATTTAATAATACAATGTATAGGCACTTCCATTTATTTTTATGTGTGCCACATTTTAAAATTTATAACTTTTATTTTCTTTTTATTTATATGTCACTAAATAACAGTTGTCCTAGAATGTTATTTTAGTTGTATCCAAGTAATTATTCCTGGAATAGATTCTCACAAGTTTACGCTTAAGTTTTTAGTCTTATTGCGATGCTACTTAATAACATAATAGGTTGATAACAAGTGTGGATCTTATGTTATAGATATACGAGTATGTATATGTCGTTGATAACTTTGTTATGAAATAAGATAACTTATATTTTATCCTGAACTATGTATTTTAGTGATACAAACAATAATTTCATTATTTAGTTGTACCGAGATGAATCTTGTTTAAAAACTATTTATATAAACGACTGTTTTACGAATTCAAAAAAGGTGTGAATTATTTTCAGTAACAGAGGTTATTCATAAACATTTTAAGTATTAACGTAATATGTATATTCGGTATAAGGCACCTACATTTTTCTTACGAAAATCGAACGGATATTGAAATGTGGAGAACCTTTTATCGTGTGTGAGCACGTGGATTGGGGCTATAATAATGCCCTCAAGCGGAATTATGACTATATAAAATTTCAAAGGAGTATCGGAATTATGTTTGGTATATTCAATCATGTTTCATCGCAAAATGTTTTTGCGTGAGAAACTTATTACGATGTGTGTATTTAGGGAATATAGGTAAATATTTTTTTACGTACGTAATACCTTTAGACTAATAGATATTTGTTGTCTTTTTCACTCTCTGATATTACGTATCGCCCGGTTTGTTTTGCAATTGGTTACGTAGTTCCCTATTTTCACTTTTTATTTCAAAAGAAAATCCTTATAAAACCAGCTGCTTTCACGGCTTTTTCCTCGGGAATTTATACAATAATTATACATATACCAATCCGGCATTCATTACTTATAGGGGACGAAATTAAAAAAAATCTTTTCGTAATTCGTACAAAAGTGTAAAGACACTTCTTGTTCCAGAGTTGTGCTTCGTCAGTAAGACTACCTACACATTTTATTAAATAGATAGCAATATAAATAAAAAAATATTTTTGGATGTCAGTAGGACTTGTAGCTATGTTTAACCCTCTTATTCACAAAGAGAACTGTGAGGTCTGATAATGAAATAAAATGGAAGAATCGATTATTTGTATTTTATTTCCTTCACTCCAATTTGATGATCTATGTCAAGGACAAAGATAGAAATATCGACTTTGTTATGAATGATTGATAATCACTCTCAGATGGCTTGTCTACTTTTTATCTACTCTTTGAACATTTTACACTTTCTATAATGTTTTGTATAACAAAGAGTTCTAGTTGATGAACTGTACAGCTATAGCCTTGATATTTCTCCGCCCTATCGTTGCGGTCACTGCGGTCGGCCCGCTGAAGTTACTCGGTTCTAAAGAAATACCCCTGTGTATTACAGTTTACAAAAGTCAATTGAAGCAGTTTTTTATGACTAAACTGTCATTGGCGATGTACGTTTTAAAAGGAAAAAGTTACGACCTAGTTTTGAAACCATTAAGGAAATATTAAACAGTGTTTTAACTTAAGGGTTAAAAATGAGTACCTATTTTTAGATTTAAGATATATTATATTTTTTTATTAAAGGACCAATTTTTTTACAAACTTTTACGATATAAACAAAACAAATTTTGCAGGAGAGAAAATAAAAAAAATACTCTATACAATCGAACTTATTACGGCATATTATAGAAATTTATGTCTTTGAAACTAAACTAATATTTCCAAACTATAGTTTTAAATTTTCTATAAATATTTTGTTTACGTAACACTTTTTTTTGTCAAGTTTGACCAAATAAAGTTTTACTCTGCCCATTAAAATAAATAAGTAAACGGGAAAATATTGAGATATTATGCTAAATGAGATAATATGCCTAGTAAAATATCTTTCCCAATCGCTATCAGTGTTTCATGGATAGAAGAGCATAATAGGTAAGCGCCGATGTTTACAGTATGACCAAATTCCAATAATTTACGTGTATCAATTTAAGTAATGGCCGCCAGTAACGTGAACGAATCTTTCGAAGTACGAAAACACATTTATAAACCTTCAGAAAGTACCTCACATTGCATAACATAATGAGTTTACTATTTCCAATTCATAAAAGTGTTACGAACCAGCTTATTGGAGTAAAAGTTTTGGATGAACTTACCGATAACCAATGCAGGGACTTTTTGAGATGGGTTGACGGCTCGGTAATCCTCCGTCATATGTGTACACGCCTTTATTATGTCCACGGGCCGTTCCTCGAAGACGACACCTTTATGACGCAGTGCTGCGCGCACTCGCCAAGTACAAGATGACAGCCAAAAGCCATATAATATTGCTCGAGTTTCCTTCAAAATTTTTTTTTACTATGAAACGCCCAGATTTAGTATATCGTTAAATCTATTATTACAATAAGTGATATCAATATTTTTTACTTAGCTAATTTGTATTTAGATGATAACAGATAGGTTATCTCCATCTAGGAAGTTCATAAAGATCCATTGAAATGTCGTGTATTACGAAGTTTAAATTAAAATAATTAAATTCACTGACAAATTGTTTACAGGTTATGTTTGATAAATTCTCTATAGAACTTGTTACTATTATTTTGTCTCATAAGAATAGTTTATTATACTCAAAAAAAGGATACTTACTGCCATATCTGCTTTTTAAATCTTCGTTGATATAACACCAGATTATTGCAACCACTTCGCAATACTATCTGTTTACTAAACATTAAATTGACAGTTCATGACAACACCGTATAACCTTGTCTTGCGTTATCATTCCTCGAGACTAATGTTTACGTCATGTGTTCATAGATGGCGTTACATGAGCAATATATTTATGGAAATCATAAATCACAAATTAGTTACAACACAATTTGTATTTTTATTAGGTGTATATTATGTGTTTCTATATTTATTCGTTTATCTTTTAGCATGGAATCTTAAATCAGCCGATTAATTATATATTGAATCAACTTTAAACCAAATTAAATAAAATCGATCAACTACAACTCCATTACTCCACTTAACAACAAGTGACATTGAGGGCAGTTAAGCATTAAGTTACAATAAGTAAAAAAAAAACAAATAAGGCTGACTGCCGTTGCTATTCTTGTTCTCATAGGAGAGACGCTTTTTTGTTCACGGTCACCCTGAGTAAATGTATGAGAATGATATTTGTTGCAGAAAATGTAATCTGCCATACATTGTCGCAGCGTGACGTTAGATAGAAAAGCGGTATATCTAGACCTCCTGATGTCTTGGGCATTTAAAGCTGCAGCATAGAATTTCCTGATAATAAAGGGGTCACCAGCACGCGTAGAAGACCATTGACATCATACCAAATAAAAAAAAATATTGAGCCATTGGTACTACTGATAGAAAAATAAACAAATGGTAGTTTGATTCATTAGACAGGACCTTACATGGTATGAGCCATGAGGGCTTCATAAATTCATGGTCCATCCACGCTCTTGAGTCTAAGCCTTGAAGCATAAGACATATTTTATGTTATTTGTATTTGCCTTCTATCATAACATAAATGGTAGAAATGGGTTCTGATTTTAAAAATAAAACAATTGATTGCAGCCGATATAAGTACACATTATTTATTAACATTTACATGTTGCATATAATTATGCCAATATCAATATGGTATTACATGGCTAGTTATCACTAAAATACATGATAGATAGGTATTATTTTATTATATAAGTTTTCTATGGTATTTGTAAACTTATAAATATATTTTGTAATCTAATCTGCAATTACATATTTATTTCGTACTTAAATTTAATTCATAACCAAAAAGAAAATAAAAAGACGTATCTATAATGCACTAAAATTAAATCACAAATAAATTTAATTTCAATTACAAAAACATTAAACATTGATGGTACTTCATATTCTACTTTTACAATGATTAATTATTTATTTATTCGTCATAATTCTTCATTATATTCGTTTTTTAAACAGATAAAAATTTATGTATATTAATCGATATGACCATTGGTGTATCTGTGGTAAAATAACGCGTTTAAACCTTCGTTAGCTCAAAATGATATCAAAATTTAAGTGGAATAATAGATCCAAACTCGTCAGTCATTGTTGCACGTTATTAAAATTGTATACTGTTGATTGATCGTGACATCGCAATTATCCTTCAATAGGCGTGTATTTTTCAATTATTCGAAGTGCATAAATGAAAATTAAGTTTTACATTCTAGTGAATGTACAACTATTTTTAACATGTATAATGTTAAAAAAATGATTGCAGTGTACGAACTCACGTAAAATTTCGAATTCACATAACATTTTCATTATTTTAATGTGATGCCACAGATTAGGAAATCTTAAACAGTTTTTTTATCTACGTACGAATGTATTAAAGTTCTAAGTTATACGTCATAACGTTCCCGCGCAAAAATTCTGATGTCGATCAAAGTTTTTTTAATATTTCTTCAAATTCAGATCAAGCCAAAATAAAACATGAAAATGAATTTATTATATTGGTTATAATGTAACGTTAACGTGTATAACGTTATTTTTATTTCGTGTTTTTACATAGTTTCAATTTATGGAATGGAATGAATACCATGTGCTCTTTAATGACACCGGAAGTATTTATTGGAGTTTGTTTCAAGTATAAAAAGAACAACTAACGTGATTAGAATGAATAAATACCATGGCAATGTACCTACACGATATATATGTATTTCCTACTATATATTTAAACTAAAAATGTATTTTTTTCAGTTAAAGACAGATGCTTTTTCTCCGTCAGTAATGAAAATACCTTTTAGAAGCAAAACAATGAATTAATTATTTGGACATAGTTGTAAGCATTAGTAAGTTGCGACTACCTACTTGTAGATACTTATACCTAGTTCCGATTATTTTATTTTGTAATGTGCAGATTAATATGCAAATACATGATAGAAGGCCTAACAACCAGTTGCAGAAATGAACTTTAAATTGCTAACGCTACTTTAAAACTTAATCTTTCACTACATCGTTGCACAGAACAACATTAGAAATGTAATACACCATCAAACATATCATAACGAAATCAAACTGGCCTGTAAAACGTATTTTTGATTATACAATAATCACCTAAAATTATTTTGTTTACCGTCATTAAATTAAAGGTTCGTTAGAGCTAATATATTCATTATGTAATGATGGCCTAATAACAATTTTGTGCAACTGACTGTAAGACGTTTTTATAACTAGCAGATTATAATATCAATGTTTTATTGTCTACATCGCCTACACTACGTCATGTGGTTAGATAATGAGTAATAATAAAAAAGTAGTGAAACAATATTTTCAGATGGTAAAGACAAAATAAATAAAGATAATATATAATGAGCAACAGAACGAGATAACCGATCTAGAATACAGTATTTAGTGACTTGTAGTATATAAATCATTGAGTAACTCTTAAAACTGTCTGCGCGAATCGTAACTTAAAACTGACAAATTATGTTTGGACTAGAAATTAAATTCTTACAAGTATATGCCAAGAAGAACCCGTCATTATTCGCGGCTCTATGAGATCTAGCTTTCAACTCACACGAAAGACTTAACGTTATAGGGAAACTTAATGAGTTGAATTTACGTGAATGAAAATCGCTAATTTTGTACGATTAGTTAATTACTTAGATTTATTTCAGTAAATCTAAATATGGATCAGAACAATATAGACTAGAGATATGGTTCTTAAAGAAGTACAAAATGGTACCAATGACAATCGTCTATAGTCATCGAGATTTTTGTACTGTGGCATTATATAGATACTTTTATGATATCTATATATTAGTAATAAAAAAAGTGTTATGGATAATACCATATGTTGCATAAATAGAAATAATTTGATCCTTTAATTACGGTTTTATTCTCTGTAGTATTTTATTCCGATGGTTAATAGTCTTTTCAATCGGTCTCCCAGTCACACTAACAATGAAAAAACTTATGAAAAATCCTTACCTAAAGAAAAGAAACAAGTTAATAATAAATATGTGGGTGTATTTGTGTGTACACTACCGAAGTGAAACTTCTTTTCGACGTAATTTTTTTTATTTTTTAATTAACATAAGTTAATAACTAAGCAAAAAAAATTGTATTACAAACTTTCTTTTTAATTCAGCGGATCTTCAAACATATAAAAATTTTATCCTATATTTTAGGAATTTATTCTTCAAAGACATTGAAACGATTGCTTTTTTATTTACTATCAGAAAAATATGTACTTATTTATATATACTTTGCTTAAAAATCGGCAGAATTACAAGATTTCCACCCCTATTTAATCCTCTTAGAAGTTAGCCGCTTAAAAATCACCTTCCTGCCAAATTTAATTTCAATAGGTCAAGTACTTTTCGAGATTTTGTGATTCGTCATTATACATTCTGATAACTTTTTATTAATGAAGATGGTAGTAAAAATTTGTAAAGTAACAGGTTACAATTTTCGTCTTCGCCGTATGGATAGTAGAAGTTTCACTTCAAAAAATAGTAATGTGACCAGCCTTATGTATCCCATAATTTTCTATTCTGATTATTGGATTTTCTGTATCTACAAATTATATATAACAAGCGGTTACTTTAAATCACATGTTAGAGATCATATTTATAAATTAAGTCATATTGGATATTGAAAAATAGAAAATAAACAGGAAGAATAACTTATTCCATTATAAGTACAAAATGATCTGTCTCTTACTAGTAATGTTAAAAAATATGGGTACAGTAGACGCTTAGTGGTAGTAATTTAGACGATCTATAAATTGGATTGGGGGAAACTCTACGGTCTCATGGTTGAGTATTCCTTATATTTGATACTTAACCCAGAACTCTCTTAGCTCGGTGTCAAATATTATACTCATAGATTCCCCACAAAAACAAAAAATTAAGTGAACGCCATCTGCGTAGATTAGGTACGTCGCGTCGGCACAGCGCAAACGATAAAAAAATTCTTGATGAAAAAAAGCTTTTTTAAATAAGTTCAGAAAGTAACACATTTATTAAAGCTAAAGAAAGTTTTTACAGTATGAAGCAGGTGTAACTACGAACCTTCAAAGTCACGAAAATGTAATTTCATTAAAAATTTTAATTAATCTAAAGAAGAGGTTCTTATTTTTTTGGATATATTGAAAATATCACTTATACGGAAGAAAGCTGTTGGAGAAAATATTGTATTTAAACAATTGTAATAAAATCGTTACCGGTAAACAAAATGTTTGTGGATCCCCCTACTTTTAGACACCCTGATTTAAAGCATCTCATTGTATCTAGGGGTCCTTCCTTGTTTCTAAACACAGTTTTGGAAAAATATACACGTCCGTTAGACAACTTTCGATACTTTTAATAAGCGTCTACTACACGTCATAATAGATTTCACCTATATTTATTAGGATATGGTTTTAAAAATCAAGTTTACATGTTGCATACCACGTGATTTTAATTTATAAATTGATCCCTTATTAGCAAGAATTATCCCCAACGTAAGGGAGAGCCAGGTGGTCGTAGGAAAGAAGCCCTCGTTTCCGCCGTCAATGTGCCAGTACCACCTCCGCTTCCGTCGTCGTCAGGGAAGCCGTAGAACGCATGGAGATGTCGCCGATGATGCAATTCATGACCCTTGTGTGAGAGACTCTGTAACCGACTCCAGAGAGAAAATATCCTTTTCTTAATATTTTTCTTACTCTCTGTTGTCTTATCTGCAAATGAAACGTTATATTTTAGGCATTGGGAAAACGACTGATGCCTATTTGCTACTGGGAAATAAAATAGCCATAGGAGCTTGTGGAAATTTGTGACAACAAAGGCGCCTTCGATAAATTGCTGGTCAGGAAAGAAGAGAGAACAAAAAAAAATTGATCCTCAAGATGGAAACGGACGACTCCACTTGACTCTTGCAACAGGGTAGTAGCCCAGGCAGTCTTTACGAAAATATAACAATACCAGTAATAATATTACATACCCGAAACCTATCATCATGAGCCTAATGGTTTGTTACTTACCTGAAAATTTTGATATTTTGTTGTTACTTTTTTCTTCCCTTTTAACTTTAACAGCACTTATAATGGGGTCCATATTTTCATCATCCTTTTCCTCGAGTATGTCGTTTGGCAATATTTCTATCGGTAACATATTCTCAAATTCATTCTCTGTGTCTTGATCATTTTTCAAATATGCCAGTCGTATTTTCAGTATTAGTAACGGACTGGTCGCAGCTACAACCGCATCCAACATGTCATGACTATTTGGGTTCGTTTGTTGATCATTCGTTGCTATCTCATAAATATTATTGTTGATATCATCCAAGTCTTCTGGATCTCTTTCAAGGTCAGTATCGAACTGGTGTTGTTGGTATAAGTATTTTTGGAGGCGATCTAATTGTCTTGGGTAGTTGTGCCATTGTTCTTTTCTGTACCCTTTCTCGTCATATTTATCTTTTTTATTATTTCGCTCACTCTCACCATCTTCGTGATGATTATTGTCTCGTTCGAAATACACGACGTTCGATTTTTGAGGTATCAACAATGGTGTATAAGCTTTATGAGATGGTCCAATGGAAACTTTATAAAATATGTCGTTCGGACCATCATTATTGCGAAGTCTGTCGCTTAGGTTGTTATCATGTACTTTGCTGTCTTGTCTATCAAGTTCTGGTTCTAGCTGCTTTATAGACAGAATTGGAAGAACGTCGCTCGTTGAGAGGGCCACGGCCGTGAGGAAGATTACAGATAACAGCGATTTGCGCATCTGGAACAAGTGTCAGTTAAATTAGCATCTAATTTGATGAAAAATGTCGATGTCTTTGTCATACATCTAAACAAATCGTGCCATCGGCAGAAATAGAAAAATCACCTATGCTTACGTAATGAATTCGTTCAGTAAAAATTACCTAAAAATATTTATTTAATTTGCAAATTATATGGATTTGTAAAAGTTTTTTAAAGAAAACGAATTATTGTTTTTAACTGATCATGAAAAAAAATTGATGGCATGATTACACATGTGATATTATTTAGTTTTGGGATGTCAAATTGCCTTTATTTTGACAAAAAGATATGCTGATTCTACACCCAATTGCCTCCAGCTTGGTGGGCATTTTGCAAACATGAACCCAATGCTAACATAATTCTGTGATTAATATTCAAATGTAGGAAATTAATTTGCATTCTACTCGTACGGAATATTCATACTTTGATTGTTAATATTTGAATAAAACAGAGTTAGTAAACTCGTGCAATATTTTGCTACAAAAATGGTTTGGGAAAATGTCATTTATCATTTTAAGTTATTTATCAACTTTTGATGATAAATTAATTTGACAAAAATATTAAGCGACCTAGTTTTGCAAGAATGTCGTTACCGTTCGCTTGCTTCGTTGGATACTTACGGTTTATTTATTATAATATATTTTAATGCTCTTAATTTCTTAGAAAGATTTATCGAAGTTCTAGGTAATTAACTGTTTACACAGAAATAATCAGCCCCCACATTAGAAGTCCCTATGTCGCGGGTGGCATTGATAATACAAATAAGACGTTACTAACACCCACGACCTGCCACGAGGAATCGAACCCTCACAAAATAGGTGAGTTCATCAGGCTACGGCGTAGTTTTCAAACTTCAATATTTATTATGCCCTTTATTAAAGCGGAGTGTTTAAATAAACAGACGTATATGTAGTGAGTTTATATTTGTGTACTAAAAGAGCTTTCTCATTAAAACGCCTGAAACTAAATGAAAATTTGCCAGTTAAATTTGGGGTTATATGAACGTAACCCCGAATTATGTGGAGTAATTACTGTCTTAGTGAAAGAACAGCTGAAGATATGAATACAATGATGAATTATTAATACATATTAGTCATCTGTGCCAATGAATTGACAATTGAATAGCTATTAATATTAAAAAAAATATATGGGCCTATCAATAACATTTATTCTTAATAAAAATATTATTTGTAATTGTAGTTATTTATTCTATTTATCTAATGACGGTTATTGGCTATATAAAATTGTCATTAATTTAAGTCACTTTAGTTTTAAACTGGTTAATACTTCGAAATATTTATAACGATACGTTCGGAAAGATAATTTTTGACTATTTTGTTGAAGTATTGGTTATTGGCTGCTAATTGGTACCTATAAATTGTGCTTTAGTGATATTGCGATACTCGACTAGTTCTACTAAATACCCCTTCGAAGGTAGGTTAGTGATAATGCCCACTCAGTATCTTGCCCGCCGTAATAAGACCGTCATCGTGAAGTATCTATTGTAAGATTTTCATTTTATAATCGGTCTTAATAAGGTAGTTGTTTTAAAGTCTTATTGTTGGAAATAATCTGTAAGTTTTCTCCAATGTCTACTAAAATATATAAATGGAAAAAATAATATAACTTAAACTGGATATTACAATTCAAATAACATATTATAAATTTTACATTTGATGCCCTTTTTCACGAGATATATAAATGTGTACGCTTTCTTGGCGACTTTCGCTGTTTCACTCATCATGTGTTCAAATATTTTTTTCCCAAATATAACTAGGTTCGTAATTACGAAATTTCAAGTAATATATTTTGTCTCCAAGGCATATAACTAGTTTTATTATAACTAGTTTTGGAATATTAATATTATCAACAACAAATATATTTATTTCGCTTATATTTATTCCCTTTCGTTAGTTACAAAAAGTATTTTGGCCTGCAAATTCGGCAAAGGTATATCAAGTATTTGAAACAATAAATTTTAACAAACTATTTTTAGCCGACACTGGCAGGTGAATCCTAACTATTATGTAGTAGGTATATAAGTAGGAACCACTATTAAGTTACCTTAATGTAGAAGCCTTTACGGGCATACTTTCTTTAAAGTTTTATATTTCGATTTCTCCCTCTCATTCATACGCAAGCCGACCACACTTTAATAATAAATAAATCGACTTAATGAAGGGAACGTTCTTTATTGATTCAATGAGCACACAAAGTTCTATAACGAACAGCGGGACAATCATAAAATCGGGTCAGACGGCCCAAACTTTGGCCGTTCAGACCCTTGTTTAAACAAATAAATTATTAGAGCCGTGTACTCGGTATTTGGGTAACTCCAAGTCACTTGACAAATGAGGCGTTTTGCAAATGAATGCGATGTGCTACCTGCCGTAGACACGCTCGAAGCTTTTTACGTGTAGTAGGCGGTGTCCATGAAACAATTTTAACTGATCGAAAAATTGCTGCCCCATTTCTGATTCTGTCGCATGGCCGTTCGTTGACCGAAATGTCGCTTGTTTTTGTTCTTTTATATAGCGCAATGCGAGTTTTTATCGGCGTTCAACTTTTCGTAACAGAACTAACTTGTTCGTCCATTATTCTTGCAGCTGACAGACGACTGCATTGTGCAATCCACATATGCGACTGTTTTACAATGACGTCAAAGCACATAAAAAAAATATTCTGCTAGTGCAGTGTCCTTGCATACCCCAAGAGGATTAGAATGTAAGACGGTAGTTAAAACTGTCCAATTTTTTATATAATTGTAGTTTTTTTAGCCAAGGATATAACATACCTATACAATACTACGCAAATATTATTATTGTTATTTAAG
>DWPA01005275.1:0-11975 GCA_018251375.1 Calpodes ethlius
CACCCTGAAACAAGAAAGAAATACGATGGAGTTTGTGCTTATTTGATTTGTCCTAAGAAATATTCTGGTCTTTACCTTCCGATACAATAAAAGCGTATTTTCAGTTTTTAAATAGCGTGTTTTTTGTTTTCAATACAATTGCAGTTTTATTTGATTGGATGACTATTAATGAATGTGTACCTCTTTCTACAAATGTACTTGCGACTATGTTTAAAAAGTTTCAAATAAAGTAATCTTTAACAAAACACAACAGTGTTTATCATGAACGTTTAGGTAACTAATCTGTGGTATAGGTACAAAGCCGCGTATAAAACAGTTGCATCAAGAATTTAATATTCATACGGGTTAATAAAAACACGCTAGCAGTACTAGAACTGGTTGTATTGTATTATTTGTATCGTACTCAAGTTACTAGCAGACGCCGGTCGTCGCCGCGCGGGAAGTGATGCGGTTGCGGGCGCGTGCCCTCACGTTAACCGTATCATGTGAGTCACGTTTAAATTGTTCTCAATTTCACGTCAGCTCGCAATGGCTCGCACTAGACTAAGCGATTGGCGATGACATCTAATCTGCGTACCCCACACGAACGGAGTGTCTGTAGAAGCAATTTTTGTAGTCTATTTTGCAATTACGTGTTTATATTTACATGTCTGTAGCTGATTGGATTGAGTAACAAATGGTAAATAAATGTTTAGGAAATGTTGGATTATTATATACATTTAAAAAATTAAATAAAGACTTAAAACCTGACGCGTTCCAAAAAGGATGTTATATATCTTAGGTTATATTTGAATTTTGACCCCATGAAGACAAACATTTTTCAAAGTTTTAATGTCAATACAACTGACAATACAATAAATTCATTTGACTTAATATTTCGTATCATAAATTTACAGTTTACACAAATAATAATCTATTGAAAGTTTTTAAGCAAAATTTCGTGAAAATCTATCCATTGAAAACCGAGATAGTATGCTATTTTTCTCATAGAATCAAATCCTAATGACGTAAGACTTTGATACCATCTCCTGAAATATCAACCATATTGCCTTTCAATAAAGTCCCAAGTGGCTTGTAGGACAAATAACGCTTGTAAAAAACTGAACCTGAAACATTTTTAAGATAGACAACGGAATAATGTGGGTGTGGGCAAGTACTTTGATAACGAATTATTGAAATACTTTACCTAGTAATTGTTTATCAAGACAAAAAAAATATCCAGTCAAAAACATAATTACGTGAATAATAGAGATCCACTTTACAGGTCGCTTCGTTTATTAGGTACCCAACCATACAGGAAAACTAAAGCCTTGCTAGAGGAAAACATTATAATAATTCCAAATATAACTGAGATCGAACTCCCGCGTCGGTTTATTTTTACAATACTAGCTCTACACATATGGGCATTATTATTCCTGGCCATCTGCACTTCAGTCGTCGAAGGCAAAGGGCTTCCGATCTTTGGCTTCATACCGCGAATACTTCGAATGTCTAATTAGTCTATTCGACGATATTCAATCTTGACCTAGTTTGTGTTCGTTCTTTATTTAGACTTGGATTTGGCCATGCGAGGTACGTCTTATTATAAGTGTAACGTTTCTATGGTGATGAGTGAAAGTGCGTGCAAGGCACTGCAATCGATTAATTTGTGTTGGTTCAGTGAGCCAGTAGTGAGATGTTTGTTGTGTCAGACAAGGTCAGTCTGGCGGTGCTATTGTGATAAGATAATTGATTACTTTAGTCCGCGGAGGTGAACACTTGGGGTGAACCCGTAGCTTCTTTAACGAAGCGTCGATGATTCTTGGTGTTACGGTTGGTTATGTCGCGCTGGTCGTCAGTGATCACTTAGATGTTGGTCTATTCAATTGATTTCTCGTAAAAGTCATTATCTAATGGTTTTTCTTTATTTGTAATTTAATTTATTTCATTATTGATGTGTTGAATATTTAAATAATGATAATATAATATTAAATAATATATTATCTTATTCAACCAATTGTAGTAAGTGCGTTATGTAACGCTCAATTCGTTTTATGTTATAATGTCAATTCAGTTTCAATTGGATAACCGCGAAGCGTCCCAGTGTGCGCCCGCATGATGATAAACCAATCTTTTATTGATTTATTGTTATACAGTAATCGAATGTTTCCTAAAACAGATAAGGCAATTTTTTTACCAAATTGTGAGTTAAGTTTTGATGGATAAAATGCATAAGCGTATTGAGTAGATTTAAATATGTTTTAAGCTGGCTTATATCCTGAATTAAGGATATTCTTTAAAAAGAACTTACATTTCCACTATGTATATATTTAGTAGTAGATCCACCAGTTTACTAGACTGGTGACATCTTGTGGCAAAAACTATAAGTATTTCTGCAATTTAACGTAAAGCGCGTATGAACAGGAGGTCTATAACAGTCGCTTTCTATTCACGTTCACTCATACATTGTCAAAACAATCTATGGCAAATGACATTAGTTTTTTGCACCAAATGTAATTTCCTTATATTTTCTGAGCGTGAGTACGAACAGAAAAACTTCTTATCTACCCGGCAGAACGTACCCACGATTACGGTACATACGTGGTATGAATAGGTGCATTGTCTTCAATGTAGGTAGTTGTGTTCGCGACAGCTGAGTTTATAATTTATTAGTGCATATGTCAGTAAATACCATAAAATGACGTGAAATTCCTGTCTGTTTTTGCATTTACCTTCTGTTCAAACGCATACATTCTTTTAGCTTTGATCATAGCGACCTAAAATATTTTGGTACTCTACACAACATGTCTGTATCGATGTCTAATTGAAAGATAATTATTTATCACTTTATTTAATAAATGATAAATTAGGTGCCTATATGTTTATTGGCCTGTCTCTCTTGGCGCTCTGTCAAATAAAAGTACCATTACGGGATCATTAAATTGAACAATCCAAACAATGAATTTACTTAGTATATTTTTATTTGTATTTCTAAATCCGATGAATACCAACTGCGCATTACTCTGATCACTCTGACATAACTTCACTGAATTGGATTAAAGTTTAAACCTCTTATTCAAGAACAATGCTTTCCTGAGTAACGTTCCAACGCAGTATTACTGTTTCTGCTGCTGCTTCTGAGCATCACTGACTTGAAATAGTAATTCCAAACCTACTATCTATATCTAAACCTGTGCTATTACTTCATCTACCAACTTTAACAAAGATAATAGATAAATACAAAAATAGTGACTGCCGTAAAGTGATCCAATACTGCTTCGAACCACAGCGCGGATCACCAAACCATGGTTCCAAGTGAATGTTGCGAGAGGTCGCGAACTAACTAGATCGTAGGACTGATCTGCTGAGACCGCCGCCACTGAGCCATTCGTGACATTCCTTCAGGTCGATGACCTGAAGTTAGGTTAGATCAAAGCTCAGGAACTACACCAGGAACAATGTTTATCCGATCCTAGCTGAAAATTTTGAATTTTCAACCTTATTGTCCTAATCGCAATGTTGCATTCAGAGTATTTGTAACCGTTATAATAATTTGCGATGCTGTGAAGTTCCTTATTCAAATATTCGATCGATCTTATTGAACAGTTATAATAATAAACAGATAAACCAAGTTAATATTTCTACTTTTTATATGGTGGTTAATTTATCTTTGTCCAAAATATTACAAAATGATTTTTACTGTCACTTAAATAAAGTTGTCAGAATAATTATCATAACCTAATATAGCATTGAGGAAGATTCAGTAATAGATATCTCAGCATCGCAACATGATAATAAGAAAATAGTTAGATTGAATAATTATATGTTTAATTTCGTAGACCATACATTTGAATGCAGCAATGTTGCAAGAACTGATAATTTTAATGAAAGGTGAATAATTCATAAATTTTTGAATTGATGGTTTTATAAAGAGATCCATTCATATTAGTCCAACCCAAAATTCATCATGGTATAACCTGTTGGTAGAAAGCTGTGCCACGACCAGGCTATGGCTCCAGGTACTCCAATTGGAATGTCGCAGTGTCAAAGAGTCAGTTATAATGCGCTGCACAAGTTTTGTTTTGTCCAAAAATTCATTGGTGAAGCCTTTCGTGTTTCTTCTGTAACTGTAAACATTTGTGGTCAAATGGCACGTTGGTTTTTGTCGATAATTAAAAAAAATATATAAATTTATAGTACATCACTAATTATTTTTAACTTTCCAAAGTAACAAATGAATAGCTAAATAAACTAAAAAACGATTTTTACTAAACAAAAAATTTGGTTATTGTGCTGTTTAATGTTGAGGAGATCCCTCGTCTGGTGCCAAGTCTGAATGTCATGTCAAATCATACTTGTCATGAAAATACATTATGGGAATTGAATTAACATGTAAAATTTCAACTTCGTAGGTTAAGAGGTAGTTGTTCAAATTCAGCCTGCAAGATTTGACTATTACTTTAACAAATGTAATAAAAAAACATTGCAAATTTAATAAAACTTAAATAATACATATATGCATTTAGATAATAATATTAATGGGCATTAATTAAGGATAAGTATCTCTTCGACATAAGTGCTGGCAATAAACATTCCGTTATCAAAATAATGAGTTATTTCTGTATAGCGAGGCGGGGGACGTAAACATGATGATAGCTCGTTCCATTGAATCATAGCAACATCACTAATTAAATATATCTGCAGTTTCCGTTCATAGTCGTGAAGCGTGATTACTTTGTACGCTGTAAATGGACAGATCATAATTATAATGCCTTCATTAAGTAAAGTAGATTATTAAAACACTCGCAATTGAAAAAAAAATTAAAGTTATGAACTAAAAAGAAAAGGATCTCTTGGATTTTAAGACAAATATAACTGTCGAAATTCACTCAGCTATTTTGAAGGTACGAGGAAATAAAGAAATTTATATACAAAATATGCGCGAAAAATATAAATATTCCTGGGAAGTGGAATAAAAAATACATACGGCGTATGTTTTGGTATAAAAACAATTTTAAATCAGCGATACTTATACAAAAAAATAATATCATGTATCAGCATAAAATATAAAAGATGATGGTCTAATTAAATTTATTAGAGATACGTAAATATTTGTTCTGTGCAAGACATAGTTAATGGATGTTTTTAAAAGCATCTTATGAGAATATTTCTCATGATTAAGTATCAATCTTAGCAAATAGACGTGTTACGTCACTACAGATTAATTACACTACAAATATTATTAACAAAAATATGTAATTCCGTAATTATTTTTGTTGCCACGATGCTCAAAGCTTTGCAATCGTCAGCGTAAAGTGTTTAATCAAAATAATGTATGTGTTCGATTTTATTAAGCCAGGAAATTGCTCTATAAATTGAAGCCATATTATTTGAATTGTTTGCGAACTGACATTGACATGACGCTTGTAGCGAAAATGCCTCTACTGGGGCGTAAGTTTCATAATCCCACTAAATAAATACTATTGACGGTCTTAGTAATTAATGTTGTATTTTTATAAGAAGACTACAATATAAAAATACCTTTTAAATTTATATTAAAATATGTTAATTCCTAATAAAAGCACGTTACTAATGTACCCAATCATAAGGCAATTCGTACAATGATCTATTCCATCACAATATTATTTAACGATGATGTCATCCCACGTAGCAACGCTAATGGCGGATGATGACGAATACGACACGTTGCTGAAAATTTAATACGTCATCTGTTTGGAATTTTCAACTTATTGACTTAGTGCCCGTTCACACGTACGACGACACGACTAAGTGACGTATGTGTGATAAGATTTCTTAGCGTCGCTGTCATAAGATTGAACAATACTATATACGTTGAAAACTGGCTTGAGGACAAGTTTTTTCATTCTTCTCTTCTTCCTTGGCCCAAAACGCATGATCACTAATGTGACTGATGTGCGTGAACGGCAGTAACCATATACCATCAAGTGGTCATTTATTTGTTGGCTATTTGTTTTAGAAGAATTCTTTATGTTTAGACTTTCAGCCTCTTTATTATGTGAAGTATTTTTACAGAATGATGTCATGAAAAACGAGCGATGATTCGTTGACTTTTTGCACACTTGTAATACAAGTTTTTGTTAATACTTGCGCACCAGTAAATGTTTAAATAAAAAGCGTGATTTATAGAATTGAAGCTATTTTCATACTCATTCACGTTTCAACATAATTTTGTTTATGGTGCCGGTGATTTCTTCCGTGCAAATATTATGTTTATACTCATTTAATTTTTACTTATTTTTATATTGAATGATAATAGTTTTGTGATAGTAATACTTGACTTGACTATAGATGCAATTGTTTTTATAAAATTTAATGAATGCATAAAATCAACGAATATGAGAACCTCCTTTAATTCATGTAATTTATGAAATTATATTTAGTAATACTTTATTATGTAATACGTTGGTGTGCTAACCTTTTAATTGTTATGGTCTTGGATTTAGGAATTATACGAACGTTAACGTAACGTGTTATAACGATATTCGAAGACGACTAAGTGGATTCTGTCTAGTTACATTTGGAAGGTGAACTTTGGAGGTTTAGTGACGTTGAAGTATTACTGATTGATCGGATTAGAACTGTTTATGTAACAAGGCGATTATAGGAAATTTTGTATGATTTCCGAACGTTGATGCTTATAATCTTGGGTACAATGTGGCCACTATTTTTCGACAAACGAAGTTTAGTGTAATCTGTTTGTTCAAACCTATTGTAGGTATCCTAATAGGGTTCCTCTTGTTTGGTATAACAAATATACATCGTATATTTGTCGTATACATAGTATATTTGTCGACGCTTTTATACCTCAATAAAAATTGTATACATTAATTATCCGATAAATGAGGAAATGAGCTAACTATGGTAAGAAGTTAACGCCAGAGGCATCAACGACGTGGCCAGAAAAAAAAAAGAAAAAGAACATTTTTAGGGGATCGTATGGTATCTGGACGAGTAAAAATCCAATCAACATACATGAGTTCTTTCAGAGTTAAAATAATTGGTATCTTCGAGTGCAGGACGAGCAGCGGAGAATGGCTTGAACTCAAAGATAGATCAGGGCCATTATATTGTTTTTTTTTTGTAACAAAATTGTTTATCGAATAATAATAGAACTTTCAGTACCGCCTTTCCTTACCGCCTAGGACATCTGTAACAAATTTCGAATAGTACTATAGGAGGGGGTAGTTAGTAAAGACCTAGTATTCGGTGTTTATAAGAATATCAGTTTGTTACTATTTGTTACTAAGAGGACTGGACGTAAGGACTGTTAGTGTAGGTAAGTCCTGTAGAAAGCATTAGTAATTAGTCCCACTCTAAGTACGTCACAGAATCCTTGCTATTCCTGAGGAGAAATAATCACATCTTGTGTAAGTGTAACTGGGAACCTAGAGCACCGTTCCCACCGGAACACAATTGCTATAAAGCAGTTATTGCACGGCAGGTATAGGTGAGGGTGTAGTACCTCTCGGGCGGACCATATTTAGATCTAGTCAACCTATGTTGTAACTTATTCCCATCTGTCTACAGAACGAACTGAACAGCCAGTATGAGCGAGTGTCCACCAGCTCGCAGCGCTACAGCACGCTTGCTGACGTCACGCTCAGCCCCATCCACGTGGGACAGAATGTGACGCACGACAGGTGAGACCACTCTTGTATCTATCTATGTTAATATTATGACGTCATATTTGTGAGTTTGCATGTAGGAGGTAATATTTGAAGCTGCTTATCCTATTTTAAAATAATCTTTCACGAGTAGAATGACGTCAATAAGTGACATAGAGTAAATTTTCAAGCTATTTATCTCATTTAAATTTGGCCCGTGCGAAGCCAGGCAGGCAGCTAGTCTATCTATATACAAATACATAAAGAGAAAAACCTTTGTACCTCTTTTTACAAGCTTCTTGTCAACTATAAATGTTGTATTGTTGCAAGGTAAATTAGAATTATTTCCTCTAAAGCATAACCTAATACTACATTTAATGATAGCTTCGGCTGAGGAAACTTCTTAACGGTAAACAGCTCAGTATTTTTTTTTGCTTTATGTCATTTTTAACATCATCAACATTTGTATCATCAGAAACACCCTAATACACTTTAATTAAAGACATAAAATTAACGTCCTAAATTCTAGACTTATATTAATGAGGTTCTATACAACTTTATTTCCCGTTAATTCGTGAGGTGATAAACGTGTTATTTAGCGCGCTAAAATGTTTGGTCACGTGGTGTAATTTTAAACGCCTTAATCAACGAGGTACGCATGAGATTAGTGCGCTAATGTTATAAAATTTTTAATTCTCTAAACCATTAACTCATTAAGAATAATGCACGAGATTTGGTATGATTAAAATTTACCCGTAGAAGTGCGTAAAATGTTTCAACGTAAAATAAATCTTTGACGATATGAAATACGGTTGATTTTCGGCCGCAAAGCGAGAGGGGCTAGTTCGTATTAAATACAAGTATTGGCTTTTATTATTATACCTATTAATTTTGCACTTGACAATAGAACTGGCACTAAACACACTGAACGAACTAGTTCGAACCGGTCGGAGTCATGTCCTAAACGAATATTTGATCAGTTTATTGTTGAATATGAATGGGAATATAAACTTAAACCTGCGTTTAGATTTACTCGTATTTAAATTTACATTTCGACTATAGTTATAATGTTAGTATCCTATATTTGTGTTGTGTATACCTCGACCCCTTCTACTTGTCTTTTTTTCTACTGACCTTGGGTTGTATGGAAGAAATCGCTACATAGCGATAAGACCGCCCTTTGTATTGTATTGTTTCCTTTTACATAGGGTAATGTTTTTATTAGTTGGTATACAGTAAAGTGAATAAATAAAAAAAAAAATTTTAGTTTCACTTCAGTGTTATTCCTGGCTTTTGTAATAATATATCAATGATTTATAACAGGCGTTATATTTATACAGACGGATAGTTTTTTAATATCATGTTGTCCTAGAGTTAAACAAAAACATATTAATATGTATGCGTGTAGTTATATCGTGTACATACGATATTACGAGGCAGTCGTAAAGAAAATAGGGATCATTTGTTTATTGTCTTTTAGGCAACATTTTTATCCTATAGACGTAAGCCTTAAAGGCCTCCTTGAATAGTTACACATTATAATAAAACAACGCGCTTACTTAATTTTAATTAACGTGGAACGAACTGAACTTTTTATTCAGAAGACGGAATAAAACTACAGCATGTCACAGTTACATACTTAACACTAGATGGAGCTAGGTGTAATACTTATTATAAAATAACACATTACTTACAATTATTGCGTTGCTAAATGTTATTATATGATTATATAATTGTAACCTTATATTAAACCTTGTTGTAAAAGTTCAGTTCAACGTCCCCGGTTCAAGGTTAACTGTAAGTTTAATCTCGGTCAGCCAAGCTAGGTCTTCAATATTAATGAATGGAACGCGTCTAGAATAATATTAAACTAATAATTGATTTAAATGACTATTGCTACTTACATTGAAATAAAGGATGCATTTAAAATATTTATTTTTTATTTCCCCATATATTATAAAATATTTATGTAAATTTAAAATAGTATCTATCAGTTACATAAAAAATATCTAGTTTCATAGAAAATATAGGATTTACTTTTCTTTATTTGGACATGGCAACAGCACACAATATTACAATATAAAACTTTAGAAATACACAATGTAGGTACGCCAATAACAAGTATGTACAATATTCTAATAAAAATATCAGCCAACATGTTGCTACAGATTATACTTATACTTGCAAAGGATAAACATTACGCGTGCATTGAACGTAAATAACACTTGCAAAGAACATTAAAATTTCTATTATCATGTTGCATGATTCAATAAACATGTTGTTAATATTTGACGAACTTAACAGGGAGGTACAATGGCTACTTAGATTTTATAAGTGTAGTTATAGTTGGTCAATTATGGAACTCACACAATGACGTCACAGTGACGACACCGAACCTGAATCATGCTATCGAAGTTCTTGAGATCGCTTCCATATCGACAAGTTCCAAACAATTCATATATTTTGCTAAAGATTCATAATATTCATCCAAGTCCTTCATTAACAAGATTGTCACTGAAGTCTACATTTATCGGAACCAAATAAATTACCACTAAAATTTCGTAAGAGTCACCTTAACATTGATAATCCGAACAACAGCTACGGAGCATGCAACTTAAAATATCCTCAATTACCAACGATAAACAGCCCAAAACCTTTAAAAGGTCCAAAATTTCACCGAAATCCCCTCATTAATTCTGGCGCGCTCTGAAACTCCACAATGAAGTGGCCACCCGATTCGCATAATGAAGTATGATTAGTATTCTCTACAGAAATGCTGTAATATTATTTTTTATGACGTGGAAATAGGAATATATAATGTAATGATTCATTTTTTGTTCATTCCCCAATACTTGACAAATAGGGTCCTGTTTTGGACATTTTGAATTTCGAACCCTGTTCCTTGTAAATGAAGGATCCATGATATTATTATTAACACCCTCTAAATACTATTTACTAACACGACTTACTAACTAAAGTTCCTTCTACAGTCCTGTTCACGTTATATCACAGATGTCAACCGGATGGTAGGGGTGGTGGCACCGCAGTCTCGATTCCTTATCCCACAAAAACATAAAATTTGTAATGGGATGAAAACTAGAATGATTTATAGATACAAATATGACATCGCAGACAGACGATGAGAAAGCATATTTTAATCTGATACATAAATATCAAAGACCAGTAATTGCAACGAATTTGCATACTTAAGTATACAGATTAAAAATTATTCCCTATTACTGAGTACTAAGATGTCTAGACCAGGATTTCTGAGCTTGGGGTTCATGCACCCTGATGGGGTTCGTGGATCAGAAACTGAGGATTTGTAAAGAGTAGAAATATCATAAATCCCTAAATTTTATGTATTTATCGGAAACGACAGTATCGTCGTAATATTTACAATTTGAACTATTTCTATTGCAATATATAAAGTTTTCTTTGGCTACACTTAAATTTATAAGTTACTAGCTTTCCGTCCGCGGCTTCGCCCGCGTGATCCCAACATTACTTTATTTTTCTAAAATAAAATATTTTTCTAAAATTATTATTAATAATGAATAATTCTTTAATTAATTGTTACACCAGGCTGAATAATAGGTATTTTATTTTATGTAAATAACGAATAATAAGAAAGTTGGATCTCAAGTCCGCAGCCGAAGCAGGACAAGTCATTTGGCGGCTGTTTCGAGTAAGAAAGTTGTAGATAAACCGATTTCACGGAAAGGTAACAACAGGAAGGAAGCCACCTTCCTTCCTCTAGTTCTTTATTAACCGACTAGATATTGCTCGCGGCTCCGTTTGCGTGTCATAAAAGAACAGCAATAAAAAGGTTGTCAATTTCTTACTATCAATAGTTGCCGGGCAACGCTTTGTTGTTAGACACTTCCTTTAATTTGGCTAATATATATCGTTATGGATCATTCCACAAAAATTAGATGTTTTTTTGCGATACCATAGCCTTAGTACTCGTCGTCCACCCAACTACCTCCACACCAAAAATCATACCATAACAACGCTCCGTTGCGCCTTAAAATAAAGACAAACGAACACACTTTCACATTTATAATTTTAGTATAGATTATCCTAAGTTCCAAATTTGTAATGTTAAAAACTTGAGTAATGTCATTCGTGAACATAATGACGCCATATTGTCTCACCAATGACGAGGACAATCACCTTAAAAACATTTATTTCTGTAATACTTCAAAAAATTACCATATTAAAAAAAAAATCAAAAACACTGAATAACAACACAAAATACACACACACACACCCACACACAAACACACTATCACTACTATTTTTTCTAACACAAACAAGGCCGGTTATCATACAACAAGATTTCACCTT
>DWPA01005276.1:0-11974 GCA_018251375.1 Calpodes ethlius
TGAGTAAGCATGTACACGTAAGTAGAATTATGATTATGAATTCCATCGTAAGATGGACAATAATGAACTGGTTCTGCGCAACAACACGAGTGTACATTTTGTCGTCAATGCGACTTTAGGATGAATAATGATTATAGAAAAATATTGACATTCATAGTCGCCTTCGCTAAATACCTGTTTAAGGCTCTACCCGGGTAAAGGTCAATCCAGCAATCCTGGAGGAACTAAAACTTTGCGCGCCGATGAACCACATGGAACGTCAACGGCGCCTGCACTCACTTGCACCTGCGCCGCTCACCATCAATACAATAATAGTAAATTACACTAACGAATTGGAAGCCTCTGTAAGCCTCAATATTAATAAATAATTCTATATATTTTTTATTTATATTTATTTGAATATTTAATGTCGCATGGAAACTGCACCGATATTCAATGATTTCCAACAGTTTCAAGATACAGCGAACGCGTACAATTATTTTGTTTGCGAACACTATACAACGTTATTAGTTACACCGGTTAATCCGACGTTTGTACTTACTTGGATACTCACACGCTCTGAGCACCTGAAGGACCGAAGTTCGCAGCTGTAACAGTAATTAACCATAAAATAAATTATCATAACAATTAGTTTGTGTAATTCGCGGTGCCTTGTTTAATGTGCTGTAACGTCGCACTTATACATATATACTGTTAATTGGATTTTAAATTTTAATTGACCTCAAAAAAAAGGTTTTTAAATTGCAATCTCAGTGTCGGGTTGCCAAAAAATATTGTAGTAAGCCTGGCAATGAGACGGTGATGCTTTCGGATCACGGTCCAGTCCACGGGTGACGGTGACCACATAGCGTCACGTAGTGTACTTATTTGTGAGCTGTTTATATGTCAACTCATCGCTTACTTTTGCAAGTAGCATGAAGCCGAGTGTACCTACGTGCAATATCGACCTTATAGCTTGGATTTTAACTTTAACGTGAAATCATGTCATTAAGCGTCTAATAGAATAATTAATAAGGTTTTAATGTCCCTAATAGTCAAAGGTGAATTGAGCTGATAATAAACCACATATGAACCTTGGAATAATATTATGGTTTTATCGGGTTGTTTATAAAAATATCCAAAAATTTGCACACAAAATTTAAATTCCATTTATATATTCGAACACTTAATCGCATAGCGCAGACCAGCATGAGGCAGCGACATACCATCACATAATGGCTGGAGGTGGCTAGTGATAGATACTGTGGGCCGAGTGTAAACCAAACTGCACCCATTTATCTACGTACATGATCACAGAGGACCACGCTGTGAGGTCCATTTTCAAATATTTTTTAAAAAGTTTAACGTTTAATGCAGCTGTCACCGAAGTTTGTAAAGAAGTTTTATTTGAAAAATGAAAAATATTATGTAATTCCTAACATAAAAGTCTAAAAAGTAAAAAAAATAGTTTTCTCGGTCTTTTATAACTTGGCAGTATGTGGCAGCTTGTGTGGGATGGGTGACCACCAGTGGTAAATTTTTCGTGCTTCGGAGGGCACGTAAAGCCGTCAGTCAAGGTTGTATTATTAAGTAGCCGTAGATAAATCATGACGAAGGCTTTCAGACAAAAAACTTGAATCGTTTGGGCGGCTAATGGCCACATTAATTGCTCTACCACTGCGCACTGGAACAGCGTGGTGGAATAGTGTTCTAGAACTCCCCTGTTGCGCGGCCATAAAATACAAATTAGCTCGTATTTTCGTTTTTAGCTCAATGTTTCTTCCCTATTTTGTACTGCTTGTAGAATGAAATTTAAAAAATTAGTGAATTTATGTCAGATAAAGTATAACCCGGGATATTATTAAATTCACAATTAAACCAGACACGGTTCCGGGAAGTCGTCTTTAAAAACTAAAAACATCTACACACCGTTGACTTTCCTTCTTCTTACCAAATGTCTTAAAACTGGAAGACATGTACATATTATTACTTATTAATATTACCTGGATATTTCCGAGACTAAGAAATGTACAATTTGTTGCCATCACGCTAATAGTCTAGGCCTTACAATTATTAATCACTGTGAGCGCGTGAATAACCTCCGCCGGGGCGCGGGGCGTGGGGCGTCGCAATGTCGTCGAGCAGTACAGCGCTCTCACACTCTTATTTACATTTCCATTATTACGAGTACATTGATACAAAACTTTGCGTACAAAAATACGCAAGAAAGTGTATTTTAATACTAAATGATTATAATACCTTAACGATTCATAACAAAAAATACGATCTGTACTATATAGAACAAGTAAAAGAAACTTACATAGTAGGAAAATTATTATCAATTAAAATATGTAGGCACTGAATGACCGAGCTCGGCACGGCTTTTTTTTAGTACATCATGTGTTTTTGGAATTATATTTACTTATAGAATAATATATTTTGATTTTACCGACATAAATAAAAAAAGAAATATATTTTTTTTCGTACTAAAAGAAGGAACTCGAAAAAAAGGAGAAAAAAAAAACCAATTTGACCGAGATTTGAACCCGGGTTTCCGGCCGAGCTATTCTAACTTTAACAATAATGACGAAATTTAGGTTTGTTTTCTAATGTTATTGTAGGTTTTTATTTAATGAAAACACGGTTAAAACGCGGTTGAAAATTAAACATAGCTAGATCGATCTACATAATTAACTATGCATTAATTATATATAAGCCAATAACAATATTGAGACCCGCCCTCGTTTCTATGCGGGAACTTGCTTAAGGACATTTTTAGTTTTTAGTCCTTAAGTTTACTGAGAGAACAGTACCAACCCACACCCACGGCAGTCAGGCAGGACGATAGAGCCGCATTGCAATGAAAGGGCTTCACACAATTTACCGTTGCACATGATAACCTTTGGTGCAGCTGCCAAAGATTATACTCATTACTATTCATTTAATTTTCATGCATTTTGTGTTTTCCTACTTAACTGTTTCGAAGTTGGAATAATGATGTACTTCAAATCTTAAATTTCTTTATGCCATTAGCAAGATTGCAACATAATAAGTGGTTTTCGCTATGGCAGTATTTTAATATCTCTAATAGATTGGCTGATATATTGCTGTCCCGTCAGGTACTTCACACCTTAATTTATTATACATCTACATTATGTTCGAATCACTTGAACAATTTTCATATATCTATGATTATTATTAGTTTCATATCGCTTACTTACGAAATATTTGATTTCCCATACATAGTTTCTGAGATACAAGAACTATACTATCTCTTTCCTAGGGTCTCAAAATATTTCCATTCCAAATTTCATCTAAACCGGTTCAGCGGATTAACCAGGAAAAGTAAGACAGGGACACAATACTTACTTTCGCTCTTATAATATCACTATGGAGCATGGATGCATGGATAGAAGATAGATAGAACATTTACATATCCCGTGACAAACGTACGTCGTTGGTGGGATTTCAGTAATTTCTACCAAATGTATTTCTTTAAGTTGATATGTGTAAGGATTACATTATCAATATCATTATTAAGACGTTAATGATGTCCGGGCCGCGATTCCGAGAGCCAGTTCTTTCTTCCTTCCCTTTTTTCTTAGTCGACATCGTCGATCCTTTTTGTGTTTTGAATGTCTAAGGCCAGCCGTGGATGTTTATCTGTTCATCAGTCGGCTATTAGCATAAAAATATAAGTAAGAATGTACAAGTTTTGTGTATTATTTTAATTTTTTGAACAAGGTCACACAGTCAATTAATGCTCACCTTGATCTCGTCTTTTAACACAACCACATTAATTTATAATCTTAAAAAACTCAAAATAAATAATACTGAGGAAATAATTTTCGAGGAAAAAGTTTTCGGCAAAAAACTATATAATAATACGGACTTAATGGAACTAATAGCCAGAATATTGTCCAGAAATCTTTACAATGACTTCAAACGCGTGACAAATGCGTGGATTCAGAATTCGAGGCGGGAGGGGTCGATGATGTTGCCTACTGCCTACATTGCTTTCCTTCATCTTAAAATACGTAGGGCTTAGGTCTGTAATGGCATCGTTACATGGGTAAGTAAACCTATTCAACAATGATGTTGGCATACTTACAACTGACAGAGAATATTTTGAATTTTAGTGTTTATTTGACTTGAAAATATCCAATCCTTCTTAATTACTACTTAATTACGGCCTGTCGTGTGCTGTTGATGGAGGGAAATGTCAAAAGTTTATGTGTATGATTATTTTCTCCTCCTGAGTACCTTATAATGATTCCTAAGGCTGGTCAACCATCAGACGCGCTGCCAGAGGATATGTGGTCAGCAGTTAATGTTTCTTCATCTAAAAATAGTTAAATCTAAATTTTTTTTTTGTTATATTAGGCTCTAAACAGCGTAGACATTAATAAAATGTAAACACCACAAGAATCACGCAACAATACGGCTTTAAAGTTTCCAAATTAACTAATTACATAACCATGGTCTTACTATGCTACCAAATAATTTTGTGATCAAAGCTTAACATAATATAACGATTGACTCAATACACGTACAATGTTCAATGACATCGAAAATGTTTTTTTCTAATTATTGATATCGTTTTCCTACTTAGTAAAACACACAAATGTAGATATGTTTATCTACTTTTCTTTCGAGAATGTTATGAAAAAGCAGGTTTCTTTTCTTCACTGTTATCTTGGTCATTGCCCTTTGAGTTTTATTACAGTTAAGTTGCCGCGCGTTATTATTATAACAATGTACACTTGTACACGTTGTACATTCGTTCACACTGTCAACTTGTCAACTTTACTTTATTGTTACACTCGATGTCGCCGCGGCATCGCTCACATGTGAAAATAGAACATCAATAAAAAGGTTTTCGATTCCCACCTAACATTGGTTACTAGACAATGTTTTTTTAACAATCAATGAAACATTTTCTTCGATTTTCCTTAAATATACATTTTATGGATCTTACTATAGAAATGGGATGTGTTTTGCGGTAAAAAGTAGCCTAAGGCACTCATCGTCCTTCCAACTATCTTCTAACCAAAAATATAGTGCAAGAATGAGGTAAGTAGCGAATGTTGTTGAAATTTTAATATTATCACCTTAATTTTCACAATCATTTTCGCAATAAAAGAGGTTACATGTTTAAACTCATTGAAATATATTCGTATACAAGTAATACGGAACAAGTGAGATATCATTTATATTTGTACAAACTTTGTGATTGTTAAACACGAATATCAAATAGTTTATTAGTTTATAATCATAATGGCGGGAAAATTTGCATACGTGTTTAACGCCCGTACGGATGGGGCGGGAATTGATATTTAGGTCGTTCATTGTGTATTGGTATTATTAATTTTGTTATTTATTGATATTAAGGTTAATAATTTTTACCTTCATTCTTTTTTTTAATAATATTTTTGAAATATAAGCTTGATAATATCATGATGTCTTGAAGTGATCACTTTCGTTTCGGGAAAGATAAGCCACGAGTTTACTAAAAGCGGATATAGATTCGAGCATAATCTCACATAAACGCCATAATTAATGTTGAAATTTTAAAATTATATTTATACCTAGATATTTTTAGTACGATAATTACTTAGGAATCAATATTTATTAAAATAATTTCCATGTATCGAGTTTCAAAATGGCGTACGTAATCAATAATTCATGTTGTCCTGTTGTAATATTTAAATTCTCCCTGTATTTATTTAATTAATTGTATGGACTGCTGTCTTATTCAAGGCATTTTCACCGGTAGATATATGAATAAAACAATTAACTAATTAATTCCTTGTCTGTAAAAATACCGATATTTTCTAAACTTATACTTTTTTAGTGATGTACGAAAAATGTAAAGATTAAAAGTCGTATTGCTCCTGGACGATTTTGCTGTTATAGTTATATTATGAAATAATATAGTTAATTTCGATTGACTGTGATCACTTCGCACCAAGGTAAAGTATCAAAACCACCAATTTAAATTGATAATCTTACTTAATTAACGTAATGAACTGTTGTTACTGAAATCAATCATGTAACACGAAATATTTCTGTGGCTTACTAGATATAATTGGATTTGTATCCAAACTGTAATATCTGTCTAAAATTAATTGCAAGTAACTTTATAAATGTCAATTTTATGCACAAAAGTAACTTATATGAGGATAGACCAATAAAAGACTGATACTTAGGAAGTGATTTATTGTCACGATTGTCGATTATAAAACGAGAAACATAATGCTGGCACAGGCTTCTCCTTAAATACCTTCGGTAATCAGATGGCTACCCTCTCTTATTCGGATATTGTTGCTACTATTACAAATCGGTTCCTTACATTTTAAACTGCCCTCTCTGCTAAAGTAGCATTATATACCAGTACCACCAAACCTCCGTACATAGCGACAACGGATTTCTGTGCAGATTTGATAGATAACAGACGAACAGACAAACATATCACAACCTTCCTGATGTGTGACTAACTCTACGAGTAATATCATGCTCGTATTTTAGTGACATTGAAATAAAAAAACACATTTTACTACATATACTCATAATATTTGTCAAATACGTGTACACAATTTACTTACAAAATTTTTTAATTTTAAAATGATTACCAAAATTTAAATTTATGGTTCAGAATATTGTTTAGAGAGGGGCCGCGGCAGGAATATTCCTTTCTGATGATATCGGCGCCTTTTTCCCCGATCGCTATGGTCGCGGCGTTGGTGTTGGCGCCGACTACCACTGGCATCACACTGGCGTCGATCACTCGAAGTTTTCCGATTCCGAACACTCGCAGCTTATTATCCACCACAGAACCTATGGCACAAGTCCCACTGTAGTGGTACAGCGTGAACATCATGCAGCGCACGTAACAACGCCACCACTCCCTGCTGTACTGCTCCAAGCCCTGACACATTTGGAGTTTCAAATCCACCATTTCCGAACCTACGTTCCTGAAGTGAGTAGTGTTCAAAACGCGCACAAAGTCCATAACAGAATCCACTAAAGTTTCTAGGTCTTCGCTTCTCTCGAGATATCCGACGTCCACGAGTGGCGGGTCACGTGGCTCAGTGCTTCGCAACAGCACTTGTCCTCGAGACTTCGGGTGTAGGAGACTCAACGTCACGTACATCGTATTTCTATTCTTACCACCTTCGTATAAATTTTGGCAGATATCAAATTTAAATCCGTAGTTGAAAACACATAGTTGCATGGGACCCTTGGAGCCAGCAGGTATTAACATGTTTATTGCTTGGTATGTAGGGCAGTTCTGAGATTTGTTAAGAGCAACGTATCCAGTGAACGCAGGATATGGAAATTTCAGAGGGTTGATCGGAGGAGGCGGTTCTTTTGACTCCTCCATTGTTAAAGACAACATGATCGGGACATGATCTTGTAAATTCTGACCCACGGGCAAATTTTTCCTCACTGAAATATTGAAAGATTTCAAATGTTCCTCGGGGCCAATCCCCGATAACATGAGCAGCCGTGCAGTATTTATTGAGCCAGCTGATACAATGACTTCGTTTTTTGCTTGTAATGTTATTTCCTCCCTACCTTCAGTTATTGCTCTCACACCGATCGCGTTGTTTGTCTCATCGAATAATATACGAGTTACAAATGTATTTTTTAATACTTTCAAATTTGCGTTTTTGCGTTGAGCGAGAATTGAGTAAGCTGTAGATTGTCGCGTGCCTTCGGCTATCGTGTACATCTGCCGAGTGTATCCCAGGCCGATATCTGAGTTAATATCTAAGATTACAGCATTTCCCAGTTGTCTGAATGTTTCCAAATATGGCCGAATTTTTGGGTCATCGTCCCTCGTCACTCCTAAGTATCCATGCGTTCCATGAAATCTGCGGTAACGAGAATGCAATATTTCGCTGTCTTCGAGCCTCTCACTTTTAATAAAGTATGGTAGCATGCCGTCGTATCCCCAGGAACTATCGTTGGCTGCAGCTGCCCACGGGGAGAAATCACCGGGACATCCGCGGACGTAAAACATGTAATTAATGCTGCTTCCTCCGCCGAGGACATGCCCAGTGGTAAGATTAACTGTTTTTGCTCGTAAACATTGAAATCTGTCCTCCGATTTTACGTTAGTATAATTCCAGTCCAACAAAGTATGCGACAAATATGGAAATAACCCGGGTACCTGGAATAAAAAGCATAAAATGATTGGATTTTGAATATATTCAATTTATAAAAGATGATTCAGTAAAATATATCCAAAAAATCTTCACAAACCAACGAAGGTACAGGTGGATCCCCGCCAGCTTCGATTAGTAGAACATTAAAGTTGCACTCGGCGAGCCGGTGTGCCACCACGATGCCGGCTGAGCCCGCGCCTACCACTATGAAATCGAATTTCTGATTATCTGTAACAAAATATTTATTTTATTTCCTTAGTCTTACTGATGCGCTGTTTAATCAGTCAACGTATATTAATATCAATAAACCTTTTAGGCTTTAAAAGGTGACTATTAATTAATAATCGAGGCCTTTGAATTAAACGGCTAGTTTATCGAAGTTTGTTAAGTTAATATTCGACCTGTATCGCCATTGGTACATTTTATGCTTTAGTCAGTTTCCGGAGTCGTCCAACGTCATCTACTCGGCGAAATAAACATAATACAGTACAGTAAAACGTAACAGAATAGCAACCTACCATGGACCACAGCCTGTTTTGGGAATAAGTATGCCGTGAGCGCGAGCACCATGATTACTTCCATCGCATGCTGGATGCTGAATACTTGCTGCAGCGTGGCAACAGCGTCCATGTTGAGTGTGTAGCTGAAGTGAATATAAAGTGAGGCGATTAATTATTTTCATAGTAGTAACCAGGCTACATAAAAAGATAACTTTTTGAGTTCCTAAAATTGAAATTCGTTTGCCAATGCACGAATTGGGAAAGCTTTTTGAGCACCTATAATTTCTTGGTCATTAATAAGGAAGATTATTATTTAGTAACTTGGGGATATTAGTCTCTCAAATTGTCGCATAAGGTACTCCATCCATCTCGAGTCCAAGCGAACCCCTCCTGCATCGAGGTAACTGCTATTCTTCATCATTAAAGTCATTCTATACATTTAAAACGTCCATATGTATACTAATATTATGAATGCGAAATTTTGTTTATTTATTTGTTATTCTTTCACGGTTCAATAGAGCGTCAGTATTATATTATTTTTTGGCGTGGGCTGTTGAAGTACTAATATGTAGTGTGTGGTATAAATTGAAATAATTATTAATACTTCTTAATTTTAATATATAACGTAAGAACGTTAAAAAATGGTTGTCTCCACAAAAATGTTTTGTGCGATATTATAATAAAATATATATAAAGGGAAATAGTATAATTTTCTTCATGTACAAATACTTCAAGATAGGCTACTTTTTATTGCGAAAAAATGTCTCATATATGTGGAAAAATCCATTACAATGTTGATTTGATCGAAATCAAAGAAAGTGTTTAACAAATGAGCGTTGCCAAGCAACCAACCAACAGGAAGGAACAATCATTTTAATGCTATTCTTTTTACCTATACGGGCGAAGCCGCGGGTAATATCTAATATGTACACAATTTCGTTTATATGCTTTAAAAAACGTTCCCTTTTTTGGAGTCGCGCTGTTGGACAAAGCTTTCTCCCGTTGATCACCTATGATTTTTGACAGTAGCGACATTGTAAGTCGACGGTCAATAATTGCCGATAGCAGGGCTCACAATCTATACCAATATTTGTTAAATCATTTTACAGACAATGGGAACCCTTGACTATTACATACCATTACACAAAGATTTATACTTAATAGTAATTGAATACGCAAAGTTTATCCGACTAGCGGCACCAGCGCTACGTTCGCGTAAAAATTGTGCTCCGACGAACAAAACATCGGGTCGGAAACAACCATTGCCGGAAGCGTAAAAAATAAAACAGCTATGAATAAAATATCTTTCCGAGAATAAAGTTGTGGAAGCTTGTTCAGTTATGTGCAATTTGAAGTTAATATTTATATGAATCAACATGAATTTTTCATGATTTTATTTTTCAACCGGTTACCTGTTATTATGTCCTAGCTGCTTAGGGACGGTGATTCACCCGCATTGTTGAGCTCAAAGTTAAGAACGTATTTTTTATTAAAATGAATAATTTATTTCTTTCAGTTACTAGAAAAATACTGAATATCCTGCAAGTCTAAAGATGCGCAGTAATATTTTGCTTAAACATTTATTACTTCTGTCAACCCGCATTGGAAATTATTAGACCTGAGCCACCGTCATTCTTAGAAAAAAAGTTAGAAAGAGCCTTACTCATCACCTTCGTGTGCTGTCTTCTAAGAAAGTTCTTGGGAGTTTCAAAGTCGATTTAACAGGGAATAATCGCCTCAATTTCAGTCGGGTAACAAAATATGGGCGTTGGTGTGCGTCGTTGAAGTAACTACACATCCGAGGAGAAGAATTACTTTAAAATGTGTCGAAGGAGCAACTTTAAATGTTTATTCTCTTCCGTGATATATTACAGTATAGTGCAAAGTACTGGTGGAAATATAAGTACTTGTTTTCATATTTATCATTTGGTGTCATATAATTGTGGATTTTGTAACGTATTTTAGACATTTTACACAACACACACACGTGCCCTCATACAGGTCCTGGAAGTCTTGTATAAGTTCTGACACCGACGGTTCAAGGTGTCTCCGAGAGCTTATATAAAGTGTCCTCGTGAGACCAGTAATGGTAACTTTGCTTATTATGTTATTGTTATTTACGTTAGTCTGTCTGTCCGCGGCTTAGCACATCCTTATTAATATAAGGTTATTATGTGATATTGGCTTGGGATATCTCCCCTACACTTTTAACTATGTACTATATTTTAAATACATTAAGTAGCATGCTCGATGCACTACATACAAAACTTTACGATTCTTTAAGTATTTTATTTGACTCCTATAAAATTCACAATAGAGGGACTGGGTAGTTCACAACACGAGTGCTCGGAGGCAAAATTCACGAAAATCGACACCTCCCGGTGTTTTACGGCGGCGATATTAAAATTTTATGTATTATCGGACAAAATTGAATCATAAAATGGCGGGTTCAGTCTGTGTCGATTTAATTGTGTATATTTATAAAGTAAACTATTTTAAATTATTACAGCCGAGGATTACATTTATTATTGAGGTTAATGAACGGTTTTTAATGACCTGAAGAAGACAGCGGGTATTCGCTGGATTCAGAAGGCTCAGGACCGGTCTGAGTGATGCAAATTAGGTTAGGTCTATATCCAGCAGTGGACATATAGATACATAATGGTAGATATATAGATAGAACGGTTTCAGTAAAATATTTGATTTCAAGAAATGAACGTAATGTAATAATGTTTGCTAAAAATGTCGCAATAAACCACATCTACATCTGTAATGTATTGTAGTATAAAGTCCCGCGGAAAAAGAAAAGCGCACTAGCCAATCAAGTGCGCGCTCCCGCTTTTCATTTAAGTTGTTTTGCTTGCGGCTGCGGCGTGTCCGCGCCCGGCGCAGTGGCCGCTCGCCCGCTGATTGATTTTGTGAACACAGTGCGCGCTGCACTCCGACTGCATCATCTCGTTTACCATTTTATATCTCGCCCGCGACCGGCGCAGCTCTCGATACAGTCGTTGCAAGTCCATGCATCAAATTATGATTTTATAATTGCATAGCGCATCGAAAAGCGAATGTGGGCATTCGCCGAAGATTGAAGTTTCATCTACATCGATCGGACTCGTGTATTTACGATTTTAGCGATGTTTTTTACCACGAACATGCAAATTGTGGATTAAGATTTTTCTCAGGAACTCGCGAACAGCTACAATATGGAGCTTTTTAAAAAATGTGCAAAGACCTTCAGGGCTAGCCGTTGTACGGACGACTCCCCTGGTGATGCTCGTGTTCTTAGGTGATGATGAGAATTTACAAACAAAAAAGTGAATTTTA
>DWPA01005277.1:0-11973 GCA_018251375.1 Calpodes ethlius
TTGTTCGCTTCTGAAAGCCACGGCTTCTTCCTGGCTTTGCAGCCCTTTAAGCCTGCTTCTACTAGCCGCCTTCTAGCCGTTCGAGCGCTGATCGGCTTTCCGGACTCTTCAGTTAAAGACGCAGCTAGCTCCGAAGAAGTTTTTTTTCTGTCTTTCAAAGACTCACGGATAAGTTTCCTGTCCTCACGGCTTGTAGTAACTCGTTTTCTGCCGGTTTTTGGTTTATTTGCGTGAGTGCCGGTCTCCGCAAACCGTTTGATAGCGGATTGTACTGCGCATCGCGAACATTTTACTAAGTTCGCAATTTCTTTTTGCGACTTTCCTTGCTCGTGTAAAACCTGGATTCTCACACGATTTTCGAAACTAATTTCGTATTGTTTTGGCATTTTTAGTTCAGTATTTTTTCAATTTAATCACGAAACCACAAATGTACGATCTTTACACTATGATTTCCAAATGCAGACTGACCGAATATTACAAATAAACGACCAAGAAAAAACGAATATTTTATTATTGATGCACCAGATGTTTTATGACCACCAAATATGCGGCCCATTTGTTTTAAATAGCGTGTCATTATACCGGTAATCCTTTAAAAAAAGAATATTACTCGTTGTTCACCTAGCACAGATGTGCAGTAACTTTATTGGGGGTGCCTAATACTTTTGGCCAAGGCTGTAGATACGACGTAGGCCGATATATATACATACATATATATATACATACATACATATATCACTTAATTTACGTATCGTCTTATTATCATATCATCAATTCGCCTTGTAACACTGCACATGACAATCGCGATGGTGCCTCAAGGACAAGGTGGAGGAAAATCAATAGGTATTCCATCATAATACGTGTGAGGAACTACGTGCTGAGCCATCTTCCCGATTCAAGAGTTTCCTGTTAGTTACGATTGACACCTGTTCTCTATTTAGCTAATACGTAGAATAACTTCCTGTTTCTAATCACTATTAAGGCGAAAAAGAAAACCATTTACTTGGAAGCAATACTCAGAATAAAAAATTGCAAAATAGAATGCAACTTAATGTGTTGTGTGTATATTTTGAAACAAACGTCGATCCATGTTGTACGTGGTTTCATGTGAAAAATACGTATCGTCATTTAAAGATAAACATATCTTAAGGAAGAAAAAATAAAGCAAAAGAGCTTAAAAATATTAAAGGCTTTCTTTCAGTCGCACTGACTTCCCAATCTATGGCCAACCTGCCAACGTGTCAACAAGAGGACAAGAGGATTGTGCAATGTTTCAATGTAAAACACAAATTGTTGTTGTCAATATAAACCAAATAATTGTTTACCAAATATAAACCCTAACTTATTGTGTCAACATGTTGTTCTGAACCCACAATTTTGTTGAATTATTGTTATCTAACAAAATTAAACAATAAACCAGACAATTATGTAAACAAATTCAGATAGAATTCAACAAATACTTGTTTGTTGAACGTTATTTATCCAGGACAATAGACATCGTATTCCTAATCTAATATCGTGTGGAGATATATTTTTGAAATATAAAGATTGAGTAGCTTAATGCTGGATGCCGTCTTTTATTAACTCACTACTTTACTTAACTTGACAATTTCTTGAACTCTTGTAATTTCAACACTGTCTTTAAATGTTGCATTACCGTGTCCACAGGAGATCCACAATCTATAACATAACGTATAGCGTTTGCGTTCCCTTTTTAAATTACTCGATAACAGGGTTACCAAATCGAAATAAATTTATTTAATCATCTCCTTCATTTCGTAATATTTATTCGTTTCCTTTATGAAATGATTTCGTTCCTTACGAAAATTGTGCTAGCAACACGCCCGCCGAGTTCTGTTCGCTCGCAAACAAACAAATCCAATTTTGTCAGCAATCAATTCACATCCTGAAATGAACTTCAGTCCGACGATTTGCCCTCCAAAAATGTTTTTGACAGATCAATAAGAGTTAAGACTTGATTAAAAGGTTTGTAGCACCAGATTATATCGAACTATCTAAGTTTTCATCTCATCTTTTCATCAATTAACCTTTAACTGTAAAATGTTAAGAACAACTAAAATATTTAACTTGAATGTGTCTACTTTTCCAGATGTCTCTTGAGGACTAAAATAATTAAACAGCGTGTAGACAACAGTTAAATCAGTACACACGCTAGGCATTCGTCGACGTTGGCAATGAAAATAAGAAACAACAGCAGAATAATTTAATGAGAGAACAGAAAAGGTCACCCCAACTTGGCTTCCCGCTGAAATGAGAACACAATTTAACTTCATATAATAATTTAGTGACTGTACATGTCGCAGTATATGTTTATTTAATTTTTATTAGTTCAAAGCAACAATCCAACGTAGGCATAAAATGAACTACTGAATTACTTTGCTGTTAAATTCAACGTTGCATTCGAATGTGGTTATACCCGTAGTCGTAGATGTGCATAGTTTATAGTATGTATGTCGGTAGCTATGTCATGCCATGTAAGTATCTACACATCGAACGGACTGCACGCTCGTATTGTTTGCCAGTTATGTATGAATATTATGACAGAAGTAACCTCCTCTATTCGTGATACTCAATAGGACGTGGCCTGAGGTTAGATATTAATTAGTTATTGAGCACTATACCACCCTATTTTTTATGTAAACAGCTGGCATACGAACTATCGATGATAAATGGCTACCTCCGCCCATGGACATCAGCGATGTCAAAAACTTCACAGTCGCGTTGCCGACTAAGAAAGAATAGAGAAGACAAAAACGCCTGGCACTCAAACCTCCAGTCGAAATGCGACAAGTGGTTTGGAGGCTGACTTAAGCAAGAGAATGTAGCTGTTCAGGCAGGCTTCACGGAAATCACGGTATTAATGGATACACAGCTAAGATGATAGAATATCTTTTTCAAATATTTTTTTTTTGCTCTAAAGCAAAAATGATTCTCAGTTGAATTTTAACGTAAAAATACAAGAAACATGTTTAAAAAAAATTTAAGTTGTTGCGAAAAGAAAGAAAAGATATATACATATATATATAAAGACAGAAGTCACCATTTGCTTGTCTTTAAGAACGTACAGACAATACAGACAATACCGAAAGCAGGTTTTGGTGACAACTCCAATTACTTGCAAGGTTTCCCTGTCGTTCCTATTCTTGGGACAATATGAAACCCTTTTAGTTAATTTACGCATATGTACATAGCAGGCGGCCGACAGCTATTGTTTACTGTGTTGCCAGGGCACAGTGTTACCTACACAACAAAAACGAGACACGATAAGAAACTAATCTGCAATAATCTAGCAATTAAATGTTTTACGAATTTTTTTTTCGAGCTTTACATATATTTAAAATTTATTGTCAATATAAATATAAGCATTTTATACGCTATGATGATGAATATAAAATTTGTAAAATGCCTCACAAAAACGATTAGCAATTATTAGGATGCAGATACATGATACTACATGTAAATGCGCAATATGTTCTCGTTGTAATGTTATTTGTACAATAAAGATAATTTGTATTGAATACTGTTTTGTATGTCAGGAACCGAATGCGACGCTGATATATTCTAAGCGTTCTTGTACAAATGTACCAACGTAACAAAAAAGACGGGAGTGCGACCCTTCACCCCACTCAATCCCAACATCCTAGACCTCATCGGCGGCATGTCGCGTTCATGACCTTGCTTATTGCTGTCTGGTTAAAGAAACGAATATGTGTAACTATACATGCAACGATAATTATATACAGATACAATAACGTCTATACTAATCTGTGGAAAAAATCATAAAAACATCTTAAGGAAATTTTCATCAATCGCTGCTCGCATTATAGGAGTATGAAAAATGTAGAAAACGTTTTGGTATATGGAATAATTTCAATACCTACATATCTTACTTCATATTTCATTATTTACGCTACAACTAAGTAACTAATAATTATTCTATTGTTAAGTTATTAACAAACAAAGAATCAGCATCTGAAAGCGGTCACACAATTAGTTCGTGGAATCGTGCAATTCACACAATAGTATTAGTATGTATGTATGTACAAACTGTCATCAAAACACCAGCTGTTTTTGATACATAGGTACAGGCACCAACAGTAATTTATGAAATCGGTATATTTCGATTGTAATGTTCATTAAACATAATCTCAAGTTATTTTATCTCGTCTTTTGTTGCTTAAGTATTTAGGGTTTCGTATTATTTGATGTAATTTAGAATGTCGGTATACGATTACTAATATACACTAAACAATGTTTTGTAACCGTAATTATACCATTTTGTGGTATGATAAAGCTTGTTTTATAATTATGTTTAGCTTAAAAGCTATTATAAGTATGTAACAAACTTGGCGGTAGATTTTACGCAAAAATTATTTAAATAACAAAGTACTTAAGATTCATGTATCAAAAATGCGTTCGAGAAAAGATAATAATGGTCTAAATATAATATATGTAGTTTTATGTCTTAATTTATATGATGTATGTATTTAGAATGCTCCAAGCCTAAAGCATAAATCATTTTGTACGATTTACAGAGCACTAACTACGTTAGAGCACAGCTAGTGTTCGATTTGGAAAGGGTAAAACACAAAATAGAGATACATTTGTAGTGCAAATACAGATAGACAATATTATACAATCCACTAACTGATCTATAGCTAGAATGTTCAGCCGTTCCCAATATTTTATCTTTCCCTGACCCTTAAGTCAATTGTCTCGTAAGCAAAAACCGTCTCCGTTATTATTTCACCTGTTAACTTATCCAAAGATCTTAGATAGGTGTACCTATTATTGAAAACAACCGTAGTTGAGCTAAGTCAGAACTAGAGTATTTAATTTATTCAAAATGGTTTTCACAAGTTACAATGTAGTACTTGCATTGCGTTTTTGCGTAGCCTTGATGACTAAATCATTTTAGGCACCATACATCACAAGTTCTCAAATAATATAAATAATTTCAGGCAAATATGCTTATTAAAAAGTTTTACTTTCAATAATAGCAAAACATTATACTTTTTATTAGATCGCCTTAACGCCATTTAATGGTTTTTATTACTCCTTGCCGTTTTTCTTTGCGTTCTGCCCATTTTACGAAAGACTGCTCTACGTGTTGCGCCCAGCGCCACATCAAGAAATTTCTCGTTTCATCTACCGAGATCCGCTCAGCATAATCTACTAAAGACAAAGTATAGATAACCTGAGGTGTGGGGAATCTTTTCTTTTTAAATCCAAGGCAAGCTATGGTGCACCTGCAGCTTGCTGAAGAACAGACGAGTTCCCTGCCGTTAAAATATGAGGCACTGTCTAGCTATGGCTTTTCTTCTTAACTTAACGAAGAGTTTAATACGTGTTTTTGTGACAGTGGTGTTTTTTTTATTTCAAAACTTACCACTCCAGTCCTATTGGTTTTAAATTAATTTTTAAGATAATCTCAAAAATCATTTAACTTTATTTTGTAACATTATTTAATGAGAAACCTTAACGTGGCAACAGCTATGTTTCATCTCTGAGTATTAAAGAAATTTCGCGTTAGTATTCAATGACTGTGTTGTGAAAGCATTCCTTATAAACTGGTTCTGCCGTAAAAATATGACAGTTATATCGCAGGTGAAATAATATTAGGTACGTACTTCAATATTTACAAATTTCAACACACCTTCGATAGCTCAGTTGGTAGAGCGGTGGACTGTAGAGGAATTACCGGCTGTCATCCATAGGTCGCTGGTTCAAATCCGGCTCGAAGGATTTTTTTAAGGAGAACCATTCATATTTTTTTAAATCTTAAAAGGATTAAATATGTACTTTATAAAACGCTGCTCCCTTTCATACGGAACGTTTTTTTTATAAAAAATGCTTTTACCTTATCTAAACAACGCGTCCCGTGCAATGTGCGGCTGTACGCGCACAAAGCCATGCAAACGCACAATAAACTCTCACTTCATACCAATGCAGAGCATTTCCCATGGAAGGGGAGTTTTTCCTACAGTTTGTTCACTGAAGGTTACTGTGCGACAACGAGCTACAAACGTGTAATATCCTTGCCACATCTGCATCCTAACAAATATTAAAAATTTAATTATGCAGATGACATTACCGATGCCTCGCTGACCAAGAAAGAAGAGAGAAAAAAGACAGAAAGTACCGGCTGCCAGATTCCCAGATAGAATGCGACAAGATTTTTGGGTTGATCCTAGCAAGAGAGTAGAAGTAAGCAAAGCAGAGATTATTGAAAGAATATTATCATATAATCTTTACGCAACTCACTACCAAGCTGTGTCGCCGGCTTTTATCGCCTCTTGCGACACTCTGTTCTTTGCGTATGTAATTGAGGTCTACTTCTTGATCGCTCTAATAGGACCAAAACAAAAGTTAATTGATGTCTCTCGCGTCACAAAACATGTCACATTTGTTTAAGATGTAACTGTTTGAAATGGTAGATCCATATCTCAAATTCCGAATTTCACAAAATAAGCAGTCGCGTATGTTCGATGTTTCGGACATCAATCCGCGTCGTTTCAGTGAAAGCTTAAATTTTAGTCATATTATACGAGTTTAGTTTAGTCAAGCCCGTTAACATGTGGCGTATTATTTTTTAAGAAATGTAAGTCTTGTTTGTATATTTAAATGAAATGCTCGCTCCCAGTGAGACTTTGAATTTCTGAACTGTTTTCCCACGCAAAGCGTTCGCGGGATAAAAAAACAAAGCCAACCCTTCCAGCATATTTGTGCATAGTGATAAACGGTGTTGTTCCATTCGTTTCGGAGTAAAATAAAATACGAAATACATGATTTTTAGTTTTGTTTGATTTTAGAACGTACTGTGGAATTTGACGTAGTTCAATGATCTCGAAATTCTGTTTTTCTCTTATTGCAAAGTTACATGATTTCTAATGTAAAGTTTGAACTTTAGTAGAACTCCCGCTGTCACGTGTCACATCTCTTCAAGACACCAATAAAGAAAGTTTACGAAAAAACGAAAAATTACAATGGTTCTAGTTGTCGTAATCATGACTGCACTTGTAATTATTTAGATATTTCAAGACTAAATGATCACCAAATGTTAGCAAAAGTTAATTATTATATTTTTACTGCTTAATAGAACGCCTACGATTGTCATAACTATAAGGTAATACTACAATATATGTATGTATGTGCCTGTGGTAGCTTGAGGGGCGAGGCCGCCTGCCTAGAAAAAACCTACATTAGGTGGGAAATTATCCTCGCGTGCGGGGTTCAATCAGCTTTAGTGTATTGAAGAATTACTCTTATTTTAGAAAAATTTTACATATTCAAGAGTATGTTTTTATATATTGGTGATTAAAACATAATTATCATTTATCTACTATGTTTGATTTATAACACACAATATTATAATGTAGCTAGGTGTAACATTAAATATGTTAAGTAAATACAGATTACCTTTGTAAAATGTTCAAGTTATAATTGAGAAGTAGGTACAAACAATTTCATATTCATAGGGATGTAAACATAAAAATGAGCCGAATGGTAAAGAGCCCTTTGGCTGAAACACATACATGGGAAGTATGGGAACCGTGTTTTAATGGGTCAATAACCCGCCCTGAAACGTGAAGGGGTTTTGTTTCAAAAACAAGTTCCCGTCACGAGTGGACTCATTAATCGGTAGGTACGGCTTTCTGTTTACATTCGGTACCGAACTGAAACATGAAAAAAGCTGTATTTTAACGTAACATGTATGTACGGTTTGTTCATGTCAATTAATATTGATTTTTCAGGTACTTTAGATTTGCTTCCTTCGTCAAAAATCTAGGTAGTTTCTCATATAATTGTAAACAAGTAGACAATAATGTTTTATTTCCAGTATTTATACTTACGCCAGAATCTCTTATTACTATTGATTTGTAATATAACTTGGCAACCCTCAAGAAAGCGATTCTCACAGAGCTCAGAAACCCTTTATAATAAAATCTCGTCCGTTTGGAATTTCCATAATTTATAGGGCACTCTGCGCGCATGAACTTTGTAATACTATTGAAAGAGAAAACAAACCCATAACCCTTTCAGAACCACCATCGTCATCAGATGATTATGGAAATGACATAGCAATTGTATTCAAATAGTTTAATCAGTTTTCTTGTGGTCGTGATTCACCATGATCTATTAAACCATTTTTTAAAGATTTACATATTACGTAAGCACATAGATAGATGAAAACTCCATATTTTTTTGTTTTTTGATTGTGTGCACCTCGCTGAATACCTGGCAGGTCTTTGTACTTTGTATCACCCAGTTTCATCCCGAAAGTAATATTACCATCCATACGTTTTTTACCCGCCTAGCTAGTTACCACCCTGCTTCTAGGTTCAGATCCCCCGTAAATGAGATAGCTGGGGGTGAACAACCGAGCCCTATCCCTAAAAATTGTATACTTACAGTAGATATGTACTTTATTCGACATACAGAACGTAACAGTTCTTACTTACTATGCCTTTACTTTCTTACTTTGCCTCCTCTGGGCAAAAAAATCAATTTGCCCCTCCCTCCAGGACCAAAAACTGCATACGCTCATAATCGGGTATTTACATAAAAATGGACAAAATACTGTATTGAATTTCTTTTTACCGAATAAAGGTACTAAGTAACCGTAAATCATATTTATAAAACTCGAACCGCTACTGACAGACAACGCAAATCCTAGACCAGTCGACTTAGAATCATAAAACTTTCTATTTCTTACATGGAAATTCACATTCTAAAGTCGTATGAATATAAAATAATATTTCCTTACACGAAGTCGCGAGCACTGGATCATATTGAATAAATTACTAATGTGAATTTAATTAAGTTTCTTTTTTACTTTTTTGTGAAGTTTCCCATTGACGGATAATCGAAGTTTTTGACAGAAATTAAACTTTGGTGGAGTTAGAGTGCCCTTGTTAATTCCACCCTCGCTCGTGCCTATGTCAATTACGGTACGAGGACGGAAGTCGAGTATATCACTTTACAATACATCCATGGGTACATACATGTTTCTATTGATTATTAATAGGTGCTTAAATATGTACATACTTTAATAAAGGGTGGTAGTAAATGTACCGAATTGCAGGTAAAATAGTTAATAATTTAACAGAATGGGGCTAAAATTTTAATTACCGACCAAACTGAGAAACTTTCAACGTTTTAATGTGAGATTAGCGTGGCTACAGTTTAATAAAAAAATTAAAATAGGTACGCCGAAGAACAATTACATGTTTTCATTATTACTACTGCTCGAGAGATTGTTAAATTATTAAATACATTTTTGAAATTACTGAAAACATATACCCAGAAAAGTCTAATCTCGAGTCTATTTAATTTGAATTTTGGATTATTATTGAACAGCTAAACATTAGTAAGTAGGTACGTTTCATACGGTCTTAAGAACCCTCACCAAAGTGGATGTCATAATAGTTTAGATATTGCGAAATTGGTTTGCCAGTTAAGCGAATTAAAATACAGTTGCGACATGGATTATGTACTTTGACTTTGAGTCGCTCGTCGCCATCAAGTGAAAATCCTTCTCTGATTAAATTTCCGGCCGTCGAGGTACAAGATCCTACAATATTACTAGGCTGGTGCCTCGAAATAGAAATAGCCTTGTTGACGGGAATTATTTAAAACTTAGTTACCTACGTAGGTAAATGTCACATTTTTTGTCAATATATTATTATATAATATATATTTTGTCATTTATTTCAAAGAAGATTCTTTACGTAGTACTTAAGTTACTACTTAGTCTATTAACATTTTATATTACCTTCATAAATACAGGAAATAAATACGTATTTGGGTAAGTACTTCCCTAGAAATGTAAATCAAGTTTTACATCATACGTTTTCAATTAGTTTAATAATCCTGTCAGGATCATTTTACTCTAATGACTTACTCAATGATTAGGAATAAATCATTAAATTATAATCAATAATAGTTAATTCTGGATTTGGGGAGACCTCTAAATAAATTTACCGTTATCATTACACTACATGTATTTATTTAGTACTTTGTAGACATAAGTAAGAGGCTATTAGATACCTACCATAGAGCCACACTTACATGCTAATATTATAAATGAGCAAGTATGTCTGTTTGTCCTCCTTCACGGCGCAACGTATCGTCATTATAATACATTTTTTATGGAGATAGTTGACAATCTGGGTATAACATAGGCTGTATTTTATCGCGAAAAAACATATCTTTCTACGTTATTTTGCATACTAGAATCTATAATAGAGTAATGTTTGTAAGTTTGTATGTAGAATGCTACGTCATTACCGAATTACGTAGGGTATATTTTTCTTTTAAATCGTATTTCCATGCTGGGCAGGCTGTTAGTAAATAAAATACTTTTGAATTATAAGCAATAAAATAACTGAATATAGATATCGACAAAAAACACAATATATTTTATTTTTCCATAAATCATCTGTAAGGCAACACGGGTTATATTCCCAAACATGGGTGTATTCAGGTGAGGGTCACAAGAAGACAACAGCTTTCCCTAAATATGCTTTCTAGAACGAATTTTATATTATACATAAAAAGTTTTATTTATCATATATTTGCCCTTGCCAAATCTTCAGATTAGCCTCTCACTCTTCCTCGGCCAAAAGCTAATACGTTCACGCTTACGTTTTTATAAATATGTTAAGAAATAAATGAATCGCCGTTGGACTTAAGGGAATGCAATCCGATGTTATTTTCCAGACCGATGAACAACGAAACTTTACAGTGCAGAACGGTTTTTACCTAGACGGTTTTTGACGGTCGTTTCCATATATTTTTACAGAAATTATGGTAAATCATTTCATAATAACGTACCTACTTCTTTTTGGCCGGTCTCCGTAATTTCAATATATAAGTTTCACTTCAAAAATAAGTATGTACCTATAAGAATATGCTTAATTAAAATGAGGTACTAATACAAATACAAGTAAAACAAATGCTATTTTACTTTTTTATGTAGGGCCTATTTCTGTTTTTTTATTATATCGCGAATTACGTAAATATATCTACGCAAATATTATAAGCATTACAAATTATAATAAGACAAATAGAATTCCATACATAATTATATAACTATCTTCTATTAAATTATTCAGTAGTCAGTTTTTGAATTATTCGGTAATAATCGTTTAATGATGCCAGATTCGTCGGATTACGAGATCCAGTTTCATTGATTTCAATATCTAACCCTAAAATATTTCAAACCGCATACTTTGTCACCATAACTGTGTCACGCTAGATTACGGGATCCAGTTTCGTGGATTTCAATATTTAGCTCTAAAATATTTTAAACCGCACACTTCGTCATCATTTCACACACCGCAGCTGGCCTGCAATATCCTCTAACAATATCGATGATATCCTATGCGTGAAACTTAGTCAAACTTCATGAATACTAAAGAAAATTCAAAAGAATTGTCTACTATACAGATATTCCCATGGTGTTTTCTTCCTCTTACGTTAATGCCAAACGATTTATAATACCTGTGCAAATAATGACGATTTTAGGAATTGGTTCAGAATTCGAACCAGCTACCTCGGCTTCACCACCAACAACCAATTTTTCTTTCGTTCATTATTGAACGGCAACACATCGGTGATAGCTTCAATGTTGCTATGGTTCATGGGCCACGAAAGCCACTTACAGTGGTACACTTATCACTAAAAAATCCTATTTCATTATAATGCTGTTTCATGTATTACAGAATGCGATAGAGATCCTTTCTATATAGACAAGTCGTCGATCGATCAATTACATTAATTTAATTATTGAATGCACCACTCTATAAAAACATAACTTGAAATACTTATATACAATATGGGTTTTTTTTTAATACATAAAATCAGTGCTTGCCTACTATCCCACCTGATGGTAAGTGGCGATGTAGTCTATGATGTTGTCCGCACTAACTTATAAAGAGCCTATTCACT
>DWPA01005278.1:0-11970 GCA_018251375.1 Calpodes ethlius
ATATATAAATATTCATCGATGTTTTTAAATTTTTACTCTGTTTTTTTAGTATATGAGATAAAGAGCATTAATAGAATATTAGTATAACACAGTTTCAGTATCAGTGTATTAAATTAAGTAAAATAAAAAAAAAAAACTGTGTACAGAATTTAGACCCATAGTGTAAGTTATCAGCTTTTAAACCACTAGGTTATCTTTGCTTACACCGACGGTAATACGCAAGTATAGACTAGAATACCAAATATTCAATTTATTCATTTGAATTTCCGAGAATATAGTTCCCCCTCAAACTGCTTTGCGACGATAAATAAATTTCAAGAACAGTTATAAATACGGCTTTTATTAACTTGACAGAAGAACAGTTAATTGACAGAAGAAAAGTTAACAAATTCTATCAGCCTAAAACAACAACTAAAATCTTGTTTATTATGTGTGTACACTGTACATATATGATTTAGACACTTTATATTCGTAGAATTTAAAAGTGACGTTAATTTAAATTTTGAATACTATTTTTAAAAGTTCCAATCACAAACGAGATCAATAATATAGTTTTATGAACAAGTAACAGATTGGATAATAAAATAAATCGCGCGTGAAGCCAATAAAAAAGACTCTGTGAAAAAAATAAACGCACAAAATGTATTCCGTCGTCACAATTGTGTGTATACCCTAACTATAATTATACTTACGTAGAATAATAATTATACACCTATTTTATTTTATTCAATAAAAAACTGGTCTTCCTCAAGAAACTTATATACTATTGTTATTCATAAGTTGCTCTTGTTTATTTTCTCATAGCGAACGATAAAAAGTAGAGCTACAGATTAATTAGCGCCCACCTCAGGAGCGACACTATTTTTAGCTCGAGTAACTTACTTTAAATCCCTCGCTGTGCTCAGGATTCTACTTTTAAATCCCTTACTCCTCTCTGGATTCAAAAAACACTCTCGCATTAAAAGTAATTGTTTGTTCCTTCGGTAAACAATCTACTATCATTCTAAGGATTCTTAAGAAAAACAGAACAGAATATTTATAATGTTTCGATAGATCGAGAGGATAATCGTTTCCGTTCCGACAACATTTTATGCAAGGCTTTTTCCCGTTGTATTTGTTGTTATACATATTACAGGTACTTAGGTGCCACACTTGCATAGTAATACTGTATTGCAACATTGTTATATACGATACGGGAAAATTACAATAAAAAGAAAAAATATAGCATGGCTGTGATTCTAACATTACATACGAACTATAAATATAATAAGCTATATAAATAATAATCTTAACCGTATGTTGTAACCGCATCTTAACGTAATGTTGTGACAGTAATATTCGTCATAAATTATACCTATAACACAGTATATCGATGACATATACATGCCTTAGTATAATTGAATTAATATAAACATTGACGTAGGTAAAAAAACAAACAGCATGACAAGAGGGAAGTTCGTGAAGCAAATTAAAATTGTATTTAGTCATACAGATATAACGTATTCTAGGTATAGGTAAGCGTCTTATCTCCAAGAGCCACTCAGTCGCACGTAGGTATCGCCGTTTCGCGTGTCAATAAAACCAAAACAAAAACATTTCCTAATACCTATAACCTTATAAAAATGGTACACAATAGCTGTCACACATGTTTTAGAAAATCACATGGAAACAAAACAAAAACAAAAGTTCCCACAAGTGTAACGCGGGGAACAATGACTCGGAAAGTTGTGCGAACTCGCGCTGCCAAAGAAAGTCGAGAGAATCTGTAAGTATCGCGAGCTAGCAGACGCTATGAAACCATTCAAGCATTTCAGGCACAGCCACCAGAGCGAGATGAAGCTATTTGAATTATTAACTGCGTCTTTTTCACGCGCACGCTAAATTAAGCGCAGGTCGCCTTGCGGAACGCGATCCAACCGTGAGCAGCTAAGCAAAAACTTTGCTCGCGGAGAAATTTCCTCTACATTCAACTTTTTGTCTGATGCAAATTGCTTTATACATAACGGATTTTTAACGCTAGAGTGATCCGTGTACGCAATGGCCGAAGTTATGATACAATACAATTTGAATGTACCTATTTATAATAGTTGATAGAGTGCTGCGACGCAATGCTTTTATAAATGCTGTAACTCGTCTTTCACAAGTTATGTTAAAGGCGGTTTACAAGTAATTAAGGGTATCATTAAAATAAATTCAAAATGACTTGTTGTCGGTAAAGGCATGGGAACCATCCTATCATATTGGTATGTTGGTAGAGACATCAAACTTCCTAGCCCCATATTACGAAACTATCTTAATAGCATTTTTTTACTAACACGCTTTAAAATGTCCGATGCAGATAAGTTATAGTAAAAAGAATAGAATAGAATTAAGTAAAAAGTAGGCGTAGATAAAAGGTCTGATTACATAATGCAAAATATAACGGTGTCTTTAAAAATGTTCGTTATTTGACTTGATGCCACGTGTCTTCATGAAATGAATGTTGAAATACACGAAATATATTAACAAGAATGGATAGGATAAATAATTAAATTATAGGAAGTCTGACATAGGCGTCAGTAATAAAAAAAAATAGAAGCAATTTGACAGTCGTTTTCTTTATTCATTATAAGAACGATGATACAAAAAAGTAAATTTATATATAAGTACGGAACTGGGAACCACAGTAAGGATTCTTTAAAGTACTCTAAATCATGATTTGGTTAATAAAAAGTGATTGATGATTGGATATATGATTCGACCCAATGACAAAAACATGCTGCGTCGATTCCAAGTAATGCTATAAAGATATGATCATGTTTTAAATTATGTACGAAAATACACAGAGCAGGGAAGGGCACAGCATATAATTATTAATATATTTTATCTAGTATTTTTATATTGTACAGAATGCAGACCATTTTTAATACGCATTTAATAACTGGTTAAGGATTTGTTTATACTACTTATAACATATACTGCTTATAACATATGGACTGCCAATGATGGTATAACTAAGTCTACTCTCCGCTTACTCATATTCTTGACCGAATAATAAATTAGTTTCGTCAATCTTATTAGTAGTTTATACTAAAAAGGTAGACTTACAGGAATTTATTGAGCTAAACTAAATCAAACTTCCCTTGAAGGCCTTTTCCTTGAATTATATTTTATAAAACTTAAGTCATTAAGCTAAGTTAAGCTCTTTCTTTGAAACTTAAAAGCTTATTATGCCTTGCGTTAATCTTTTTTAACCGGAAAAATAGTTGATTAAATAATATTAGATGGTACATTACTAAATACATATTTGTTCCTGTTGGACAAGTGTAATATACAGTTGGATAAGTGACAGTGATTTCAATAAAGAAGATTAGTCAAAACTATGATGTAGTCTGATGAACTTAGTGGTTTTAAATCGTAAATTTTACTATCGCTATACATTTTAAACTTAATTAAACTCGCAGATATATTTTTGACTCTATCACGAAAACAACTTAGCTAAATAAATTACCCTGGATAAATCTGTTATTTCTTACAAGCTTCATAAGTTAAGCTTTTCCGTGTGTCCTCGTCGTTGTCCAGTGACGTACACAGAGATGAGAAAGGCCGAGGGCTGGCGTCCGTTGCACGTACGTTACCGATAACGTCACGCCCTCCGTGTCTCGGTACCGTAGCTCTAACGAACGATGATGATAGCGGGATTAGCGGGTGCTCCTCGGCTCAATTCGGAACCTATCGGTCGACTTCGCGCCCCTACTCTGTCTGGACGTGATTACGTGAGCCTCGCGATACGAGAGCGAATGAGACCTCGATGCGATGCCCCCTTCCCTCCCAGGTCCGATCGGCTCGCCGTCGGCCGATTCTCGTTCTGGCTCTACTAGCAGAGCGAGCAGTCTATTGCGAGTCGTATAGGTGAGCGCATGTGTCGGTCGTCGTCAGTGATAACATTCGACTTTTGATACGTGTGTTCCCTGCGAACAACTATAGACATCAGCAAAAAAACTTAACAAAGGACCCTCAGCAGTCAGTGTCGTAAGGTTAGGAAGTGACTGAAACAGGTGTTGTGTGACTTGTGAGTGGTTCCTGAGTGTTGTGCTGGCTGCTGGCAATACGTCGTCGTGTCGACTGTCGAGTTAGCTGGCAGCGTCGCTCCTCCAATTCTCGCGAGGTAAAATACCGAGACTTACGAGCGAGATCGCATACGTGGAAGGAAACCGGATTGCGGTGCCGTGCTTTTGTGCAGCCTATTTTCTATAAGTTAATTTAAATTGCTTGCGATTACCTCCTTTTTTGTTTGACCAAGCTGTGAGTTGTCGTCGGAATGACGTGTACCGTTAGTTATTTGATGGCGCCCCCAATATACCTACTCGCGGCACGTCGTAACCTTATTTATTATCAGTGTGGCGTAAATAGGTATACAAAATTACAAGAATACAAGTAGTTCTGTGCGAAGGCGCTTGTGGCAAAAAGGAAGTAGTTTGCGCATTAGCGTTTTTCAATGTCACCATTTTATCTTGATAAAGACGTTACGTTGATACGCGGAAGTGCCGATACGTTACTTTATTCATTGTTTCTTAATCAGTTCGTTGAACACCTGGATTTGAAACCGGGTCGCTGGTTATGCCTAAGATTATTCAGACTGCGAATTTATGAATACATTGGCGAAAGATGGACTACTTACTCTTCTATTCCAATTAGGAGTTAATTAGGAAGTTTATTTGAGTGATATTCAAAACATTTTCCACTTTGTCTGTATGGGTGTGGCATGTTGCCAAGTGCTTCAAGGCCTACGAGGACGAGTTTTTAAATCGTGCACAACGAGTGCTCACTTGAGTAAATTTCGACACCGCCGATCGCTCCGGCGATGGTGTCCCATCGGGCCGGCTATCGAACTTTAAGCTTCCTTTGCCGAAAGTATCTAGTAACCAATGAAAACTAATTTAACTAATACCAAGTGTTTTATATTCTTCCACTTACTCATTACCCATAGTACCGCGCACGTTTACCTTCTATCGTCTACCCAATAGGTATACGTCTTGCGGCACGGTTTAGCGAGAGGACAACCAGAGGTTTCCAAGAAAATAAACGTATTCGTGGAGTCAATTAGTGTGGGAGGAACGATGTCGTAAATGTATACATAAATATACCTACGAGATATTCAGCGATTCTGGAGTTGTTCATCGGAAAAAAGATCGATACAAACAATGTTCGAACAAAGCGATATGTTGGGTGTCGCGGCTTTCTCAATATTTCGTCTATTTTTAGCAGTGCGATACCACGCGCGGAGGCGGCTGCGCGAACTAGGTCGCGATATTTGCGCTCCGTACGGCCCGTACCTGCGCGGACGCTCGCCCGTGCCGATGTTTGTAACGAAACACGAAGGCCAATAAAAATTTCACACATGACACGTACACTAACGTAGTCACTTAAACTACTAAGTGTCAATTACGACAGTTCTGTTGATTTGCGAGTCTAATTTATCATTTAGGACCATGGACTCTTATTCAAAGAACATAGACTCTACTAGTTGTAGGGCTGTAGCAAAAGGACAGAAAAGTGTTTATTATCAAATCAAATGACAAATTAAATATACCGAAATATATTTAGTGTACTGAATATACGATTATGGTGAGGAATTTTAGGTATAATAAATCCATAAGTGCAATTCGTATACGCCGACAGCATCAGTCTTTACTTTTTAGAGCTCTGTGTAGCGAAAACTGTAAGGGATTTACCGCAGATAACCTCAAGCCTTCTTAATTAAATTCTAATTGAAGGTCACTATGTTTTATACGATCCACCGTAATCTCAACGATGTACATGAATACAAGTGTTTTATATGCCTGCTACAGCGTAAGTCAATTAATATGATCTGTTTAAAAGTAATAGGTTGTTAAGCATGTAAGTCAGTTAAGAGAATTACATTGGTGTTGTCATTTTTGGATAACTTTTAAAATCAGATATTACTTATAAATTTTTTGTTATGTTATGAAATGCTTACCCATCATAAATGGTATTGTAGTGTATCCGACGCCCTGAGTTCCGTGGTGGCAAGTAAGGGCGATGGTATAACGACCGAAATACGCCGTGAAAGATAATTCTCCCGCAGTAGCGCGATATCGTCAGCTGATAGCCGGGGTTAATGGCCTCGACTTTGTCTCGATGTCCGCGCACTTATCAAGCCGTGTATACGTTGCGGGTCAAAGGGTTATCCGGTTAGTTTTTCGTTCGATTTCAATAGTTTTCACATGTGTGACATTCTATCGAAATTCGCTATGATCTGACTATACTTATCGAGTTATTTGATAAAGATTTACTTACATAAGGTACCTTTTAGTAATCCTCGTTGTCTTTTACGCAATTGGAACTGCTTGTGTTGCTGTATTATACTCTATTACATATAAAATGTTTACAATGTTAGAAGTTGCAATAGAAAGTGCATTCGGTCCACTTAAATTATCGTGAGCCTTTTCCTTTTGGGAGATGCATTCATATCACAATTGCTAAGCTGTACCAATGTTGCACTATAAATTTATTAAAAAAACTTGCAGCTATCTACCATTACGTTATTATCAAAATATGAATATCAAAGATATTCTAATGGTATCTTATCACTCTAAAAGTTTTCTAATCGGTCATTAGAGGTAAATTCCAGCCCAAGTTAGAAATTGGCAACGAATTCATTCAGGTTATGTCAATATACAACAACGTGACTAAAACTAGGAACAGATAGACGATACTTTAAATTATTGTAATTAAAAAACGATGGCTTGTCCATGTTATTAAAGGAAGTGAGCATTTGAGCTATCGCACTAATGACGTCACGTCCTGGCGAACCCGCGGCAAGGTTAGTTCAGTAATTGACTAAGATTGCTTTAGCCGCCATCATGATTCATAATTCAACGGCAACTGACACCGGTTGATTTAGAACCATTAATTCTCAAATTAGTGCTAGAATCTCGAGCTTACGTCGTTCTGGGCGTGAAAGGCACATTATGTCTTAAAAACGATTTTAGATTAACCCAAAAAAACTTAGAACGAAAACGTAACTTATGTGTAAACTGGTAAACGCACATAACGCTTATAATTGTTTTTAAACGTTTAATAAATAATATTTACAGTTTGCCCCAAAACCCTGCCTTTCCGATTTTTGATAAAAAATTATAAAAGTTATTCAAGAGATTCCATGACAATAATAACAGCAACAAGTCTTTCAAATATATAATTCTTTCTCCTGAAGTCAGTGACATAAAACTTATATACCGGTATTTATCCAACTACTGTCATACCGGTAGACAAAAGACACCTAAATGTCAACCTTAACGAAAATATACTCTGTTTAACCGTCCGCAAAACAATGCAAGTTCAAAGTAGCGCCCTTATGAGGGAGTAGTAAAATGATGATCGGCCGAAGCGTCAATCTTAGTTCCCTTGCAAGAGAAAACTTGCTTATTTTCCTTCCTTATATTTTGTAAAATAGTTTAGTATATTTATTGATTCTTTTCTAAACTGTGAAGGCTATGGTTATAATAATTCCTAAAAGAAAGAGACATTAAAGTTTGTAAATATAATTTTATTTTCCTTTATTTTTATTATCATTTTCCTGAATTGCTTATGCTGTGCGATAATTTGATAGACTTTACTTGCTCTCTGAAGTATATACAGGTATTGTAACACCAATATATCGCCCAAATCGCGTTCAACTACTTATGACGATACGCTGAGATAACGAGATTTGTGAGGCTATAAAAATGAAGTAATCCTAGTATCCTGGATTATTTCCTCGCACCGCCTTACTACCTAGCACACCTACGGTGGATTCTCAGCCTAACGATTGACTCAAGTCGTTGGTATATCGGCGTAAACCAAGTTGTTGAGATTTGAGCGTGTCACAGTACAATAATATTGCTATAATCAATGTCTTGGTACTTTGTTTTATTTCAGTGTCAAGGACAGACCACATAATTGCGAAACATAAGTTCCATTGTAACTGTTCACAATTAAATTTAATTGCTTCGTTAATAGGCCGAATGTGCGTGCAAGTTATAACAATTTGATTGAAATTTAATAGTTTAATTAACTAAAAAAGATAAATAATAGATAACATACTTCGTATTTTAATTGGTGTTTTATATATCTATAATTAAAGTTGCATTAAGCGTTATATTGTGTGCACTGATTTATATTCTTGTTAGCACGCTCATCATAAGGATATTGTGTTAGTAAAAAAATTTCATTTTTTTTAATTATATTCATACATAAATTTTTCATTTTATTTAAGTATGTATTTTGCATGATAAATAGGTGGTAGGCTTTTACATCATCATTCTCCTTATTCAATGACCGTTATATGTTTTCATAAAGACATGTTTCACGGAATGTAACCGGTGTCAATATTTTAATATTATTTATCTATGCCCTATCACCCATCAGGGTCCCTTTCTGTCGCCTGTTACGACACCCTAGTGTACCGCCCTATAATTGAGGTTAGTAGTAGTCAACCCTAACACAACTAAAATATCATATCTCAAATAACTAAAACAAAAACCATGACAAAACGACAGAAAAATACTATCTGATTTCCATAGATATTTCTTTTATTTTTATCACAGTTATATTTACGTGGGTAGCTGTGATTGTTAAACACATGTGAGCGTGTTATTGTCACAAAAATACCTTAGCCCCAGAGATTTAAAATTCTTTTATGATTGTATCAAATGCGAGGGGAATATTTTACCCAGAGGACTTTAACGTGCCGAGTTGTAATTAAACTTATTACTACTGTACATTAAAATAATTTCCTAAGTGCTCAAGAGACTTATTACAGAAAAATAAATAAAGTTTTGGGGAACGATAATAAATGATTCAAATTTATCACGTGTTAAGGATGCGAATTTTTCATTCGTCTCTATTATTCGAATTCATTAACAGTTTTTCAATACAATAGAAACATTGTCATATCATACACCTATAAAGTTTATACAAATACAGTCCTTATAAATTTGTATTTTTTTGTCTTTTCAAGCTTTATAGAAGAAAAATAGTATAAAATATAGAATAAGAATAAAAATATCTTTATAAATACCATTAGAATGTTACAGTTTGCACATACGTGACGACTATCTATAAGGAAGTCGGATAATGATCGTTAATAACTAACCAAACGATGGAGAGCTCACGATATATGTTACATTTTAATTGGAAAATGTTACAATTAATAAATATTGGGCTCCGGTAGTCCATAGAAACGTACATTATTACAGAACAGAGGTTTATGAACTGCATACATGATAATTTGGTTCGAAGCAACGTCTGACGCTGTACCGAGAAATTTGATCACAAAGCGCCTTTGTACCGGCCCGCTCTTACAAACTCGATTAATCTTAAACAACGTTGACCGGCTGAATCGATTCGGTTATGATTATGAGACCACCAAACGCTCATTATTCGAATTATAAAAGGGAACTACTAGCGACTTGAAAACATACTTATTACGTATACAAAGGTATATAGTACACGATTATATCAGTAAGGGGATGTGAATCGTGTCATTAGCAACCGATTTTCTTATGTATGCCTTTTACCGGAAATCTAGAATTATCGAGTAATATCCGATTAATTTCATAACAGGTTTTCCCTGTTTGAAAATAAAATCAGCGTGGCCTACATAATAATGTAGTTATCTTTTTTTTATCTTGAATTTCGAATAATTATACAATACTTAAATTTAGTACTTTCATTTAACTCATTAACAGTCCACTGTAGGGTACAGGCCTCTACGTATTTGAGGAGGCATGGAGCATTCCAACATGCTGATGTGCAACGTGGTTTAATGGATGAGTTTATTAACATCTTGTTTTCCTTTCCTTACTCACACATCAAAAATTCACCTATATACATTCATATAGGTGAATTTTTGATATATAAACATAGACAACTTAAACTTTTGTGTACACGCAATACATTTTATTAATATAAAAAGTCAAATAGGAAACCAAAACTATAACAGTGTGATATCAGAGTATTGTGTTATAATAACTGTTGATAGGACCGTAGGTAGAGACAGAATACTTGCAATGCCGCATGTCGTAATAGGCAACCGACCACCTTCCGGATACGTAGCAAGTCCGAGAAATCGTCCGAATGACCTGAATTGTTTCAGATCAATGTCACTATTTAAATTTCGAATAGAACTTTTTGTTCGTATCGCAGCGTTGTATTATTGCAAAGGTTTTCCGCGTAACCGTTTGCGAAATTACCATGTTTTATTCCACGTATTCTCATTGTGTACTATATTTATTCTAAAAGTACTTTGAATTTTTTTATGACATTTATAAAGATTCGAAGAGCAAGTATAATGAGTTCACTGTTGATACAGGATGCAACATTTAATTTTAAAAATACTTCGCGGATTTTACGATGTTGCACACCTAAGCAGATCGTTGGGAACGGCTAGAATAACAAGTCAAGCGCGTATAGCTGTGTGTATAGTCGGAATAAACGGTACGGTCTCACAGCCGGACACCGTCCGTCCACTTTCACTGTCAGCCATCTTGTCGTCCGTCCACACTACGCTACTTAAGAATTAGCACGCATTTTTTGCCGCTGGTTGAGCAAGTTAAAAATTTATTTAAAAAAAAAGTTTTTATATATTCGTCTCGATATTATTAAAAAACATTTTCTATCAGACCTACAAAGGTTACATTTTTATACAAGTTCTACGCGTACATTAAACATTTTTAAAAACGAAGTTCAGTTTTCAGTCGCAACCATTGGATATTTATTAAAATAAAAAGTTATTATGTAGACGCTGTTCTTTTTTCCTCTACCAATATTAGTATTACAGGACTAGTTAATGTAAAAAATCGGTTTAGCAATTGTCTTGCAAAAATCATTGGTGTTTTACAAAAAATATGATATGATTTGTACATTATTATATATTAACGAGTTGTCTAGAAAATATCACAGGAAAATACGAGAAAATGAAAACGCCTTTTGATAGAATTTTAGATCACTATTTCACATGTTTCATGAACTTACTACATGTCATGAATAATAATTTAAATAAACCATTTCGTACTTAGGGGTTATATATGTAAAAAAACCTATAATAAATAAATAAGAATTTTATTTATTGCTTAAAACAAGTTCCTATTTATTTATAATCATCAACTGACGATATTTACAAAATATTCTACACCGTCTGTTTGAAAAGAGGCCAAGGTGAACACATTACAAAGGCCCTTCACAAACACAGCGTTTACGGCGAATCAACAATAATTTGATAATAAACTCTTCAAAGTTACATCATAATCATGTTATCACACAGTAATTGTAGCTCCGTCACTCGCGACTACATTCTTGCCATTCTAGACTTGTAAACTCAGACATAATATTATAAATAAATAATTTATTAATTGAAAGATTTAAACAACAATTTATCAATTATTGGTTCGCGTTGTCTCGAGCCAACGTAAGTCAACTAGACAACGTCATCAGACCGCTCCGAATTATATGATGATTGACAGATTTGACAACGTCAAAATTGACAGTTCTTATAATATATCATATCTGTGACTTTAAACGTATTAGATATCAGTTAAATCGTAATTATGGTATTATGATATGAAAGGGCATGGTTATGTTGAGACGGACGATATTTTATCGTCCAACCGACTGCAGACGCTTATAGTCGATGTCGAAGCAATAATCAAAGGGTTAGCGATTATTTTTTTAATATACTGTTGTTGTTGACTGTCGCGGTCTTTACAGCTCCATACCGACAGTATACCAAGCTTGAGAAGGCTTAACCGAGCGCATAGCGAACGATGTTTATTGTCACTTTGTTTATTTTGGTCGCAAGAACGTAACGTCTAAATGTCGCAGCGATACTTCTCTCTTGCGTCATTTAGTCGCATCGCTCGTCATCATTTTGTCGTTACGCGTCTCTGTCGCACGTACAGACTCCAAGGTTTATAGTACCATTTTAAA
>DWPA01005279.1:0-11969 GCA_018251375.1 Calpodes ethlius
ACACGTTTTCATTCACATGAATCAAGTAATCTTACGGTGAGTTCATACATTTTCGTAAAGATGGATCAGTTTGTTAGATTTCGGTATTGCAAAATAGATATGGGTCCATCTAAAACTATACAAAGCATCTCTGCTTAGGAACTATGATAACATTTCTTCAACAATATGGAATGATGACTCGAAACATATTGGTATAAAATACTTAATAGTTAAATACACACATGTGTTGCTACTATGGATAACTTTGATGGAAGACCTTTAACTGAAAAACACTGACCTCTATTCTTAGATAACTATAGAATTATGCTTTATGAAGCTCCCCAGACTTTTAGTTAACAGTTTTTTACAATGCTTCCGAAGCGTTGGCCATAGGCAACTTAAAATAATAGTATCCGTTAACCCTTTGAATTTGCGACGTAATATCAACACGAGGATCAGATTTACGAGTCGAGCGATCCGTCGGCCGCTCCGTTCCCACTCGTTACGTAAGAATAGCCAACATAACTGTAGCGGCGGGAACCGAACCCGCATACCGCGGTGCTCGCTCGCCGATTATTCAGTAGTTTCTCGGAAAGAGTGGCGGCGTACAATAAATTTTGGGCACCGAAGCCTTATTATGCGGTACGGCCTACATTCCTCGAGATACAATTTGCACTACAAAAAGTTTTGCTGCGACTATTGTTTTAACGTTGGAGACCGAGGAATCGGTAGAAGTGGCCGCGTGGTCAGCAATGACTGCCTGGAAATTAATGGGAAGAGTCGATTGACGCAACTTTTACGTGCGGTGTTAAGATTCGTGTTACGATTTTATGGTTATCGATTATTTGTTACACGAATTACGAAAAATATATATTTACTCACAGGGGTCATAACAATATTATGTAACAGATAAATAACGTCGGATATAGTATAGTACTATAAATAAATATGTTACATCTCAAAATCAGGACTTGAGCAGATCTACCACTCAGGTAACGAGGTTATAATGTATTCACTTATGATACAATATTTGACAAAATATTACTTAACGTTATATGTATTTTTACTAGTCTGTGAGAGAAGCTATCAATTTGTTTAATTTATTCCGTTATGTTAAATATTAATGTGACGGAAATACCTAAACCGTTTAACATCTGTAAATAAGAATCGTTACAAAATTTATTGTTATTATTTATTGCGAAAACAGCGCCTAATCAATTTGTATTGTGTAATTATGTATGAAAAAGAGGTATTTAATATTCTAATGTCCACAATAAATTCGTTTGCCACTTTCTAGGTGATCGTTAAATTTTGCAACTATCGATCTGGTGACAGTTTCCGGTCGCCCGGCCATTGTCATAAATGTACATCAGTTATCGAAGTGTACAGGCACCAAATGTGAATTTAGGTACTTTTGTTTTACCACCAGCACCCTCAAAGCAAAATTCTGAATTATTACCTTCCTATGTCTACGGATTACCACATTTTACATAATATTATCTTTGTGAACATAAAGCAGTTTTTTTATGTGATAAGGATAGCAAATGACCTTACAGTATAACTGGACATATGTAACAAACATCGAATAGGACTGTAGAAGATACTGCAGTCCTGATAGTATTAGTTATTAATTAATAAGAAAATCAGTTTGTTTAAATTATGAGCAATTTTTAATCACAATATTTTCTTAACGAACTTCTAATAACCAGACAGTTTTAAAATTCAATATATACCCATCTTGAGACATGCGGTAGCCGATTTCAATGCTGCATATTGTAATACTAAAGGCAATACCGTTACAATTAATACTAGTACGTACTAGTTAATAGTAGAAAATAATTCACATTTTTTTCTATACATTGTCCGTTCTATGTTCCTCACTCACTACAGTACGGAACCCGGCACCCCGCGCCCCTCGTTCCCAGCGCCCAGCGCCCAGCGTCCAGCGAGACAAAATAAAACCAGTGACGAGCATTATTCTGGACATATTTCTAAGTCAATTAAATTCGGCGGAAGATGGCGGCCCTCGCTCCCGATTGTTTTTTCGTCGGCCATCTAAATCGTTTACTGTTATTAGCAACGCTATGTAGCGGGACGCTCAGTTCGCTATGAGCTCCGGAATAGGTATGCTTTTTGTAAAACAGTGACATAATTAACTATACTTTGGTTCTTTTTAGTCCGCAAAGATTCTGAATTTAATTACATATTTCTAAGAACTGTTGATTCGTGCGAGAGAAGGTTGCGTTCAGAATGTACCGTTCGCTCTTAAACTGTTATTCGATTCGAATGTTCTGTCGAAAATCTTTCGACATTTTACTATTTCCAATATACAATTTCATTGAACTCGACGAAAATGGCAGTGGGAACAATAAAAAATTGTACTGTTTTTGGGTCGCGCGATCATAAAGGTGCCCACACGCGTCTAATGAGTGCCCGAAGATTTACGGTCGATAAATAATGTTAGTTACATGTAATGACCATAAGCGCACGGGCGGGGACGTCTCCGGGAATAGCAATCGCTAATGGCTGCTGTTAAATTGATGTTTGATCTGTTGTGTTATTTGCTAAGCTTAGGTTACATCGTGCAATGGATACGAACATATTTTAAATATAAAATTATGTTTATGTCACGACCATAGCGCCGTCGCTACGCCGACACTGCGCTGATCTGGCCACCATTTTATTGCGCTAATTAAAGTAAAGTGTAGCCAAACATTTTTTAACACGCGCAGCCGTTAAAACTAACTTTAACTCCTATAATGTAATTTTTTTATGTAAATAACCGACAAACGAACTGTCGATCAACCACCATCAAACTGGTAAGTGACCACTGCCGCTTAGAGAAAACGAAATATTTTTGTTTTATTAATAGCCATCAAACATGTATGCAGTCCAAGACGGTTAAAGCTAACAAATATCCTATTTTGTAATGTCCGTATGTTACGGACGCTTTGCCAATCAATGAAGAAGAGGCAAACCTAGGTGTCAAGTAACTCTTCAACGTTGTAACCAAATAGTATTCAGTAATATTTATCCGTTGAATTTATAATTCCGAGATCTAAGGGTTGTATCTTCATAGCCATTCACTTAGAGACTTATAAAAGAAAACATTGTTGACAGGACTCTAAACAACATAAAAGTTGCTTGAAGTTATTGTATTCACCACAGAGTAACTATCTATATACGTGTTTCCTGGAGTTTGCATAAAGAATATGAACTCTGAAATATGCATAGATTAGTGTTTAAATGGATAAAAAATGTAATTTGGAAATAACACAAATCAGTAGAGTCTTCCTCTATGACTTTCCTTAAAGAAATAAATTAGTATTTAAGAAGTTTTTGTGAGTAATGTAAATGAGTCATTGCTTTACGGATATTGAGAACATTAGTTTGAATATGGCAATAAAATAATAGCCGTAAAGAGTTCGTAGACCCATGATTTACATGTATGTTGGTATGACACACGAATTCCTTAAACGATTTAAAGTATATAAAATGTAATCTTATCTTTTTCTTAGAAATCTTCTCACAGCCATAATAATAATCGTAAAATCATTATCTATTTCTTACTCCTATTACTTATCTGCTTAAGTAATGGGAATGTCGAACATTTAATTCGAGATTCTTTACGAGTAGCTACGAGAACAATGTTATTCGTATGTGTCGAGGATTTTGTGTTTTTATTTTATTTAGAGATCATGTTTTAGTTTGTTTTGTTTCTATACTTTTATGTTGAGATTTACGTTTAATAATTTACCAATTAAATAAATTGACCACTTCTTTTAATGGTGCTTTGAATCAGGTTAGGAGAGACCGCGGCGGTGCGGCGTTGGTTTTAATAAAAAATAAAGCACGCGCTCTGACATGCACTAGTCCTCACAACAATTATTAAAAACAAAGTCATTATCGTTTTAAATTTATCGTCAACAGAGTATCGTCGTGTTAGGTGTAAAAAAAAAATGATGATATTTTGCATTTGGTATTGATTTCAAAACAATACTTTCGAATATCCAATTTTTCATATTATTACTGAATTATAACTACTTACTAAATAGTTGAAATTTAACATATTGCTTTAGTTCCGATAAAATTTATTTTATGTCTAAGTATGACTTAATACTACGGATGAAGACAATCCTCATAACAATATAATTACATTTTTTTTTCGCATAAAAAAATGATTTCAGTCTTTTAAATTATAATTGATTCATGTTTAATTGACGCTTTTATCCAAAATGTAAAAAGCAAGCTATAGCCGCCCGTACCGACCTGTCGAAAGTTTAACCTACCCACTTCACAAAATAATTTAATATTTAACATGTTTACTACAAGTTCACTAGTATATTTATAAATAGGAAATAATTAGTAGCACCCAATAATAACAAATGGCCGTAAAAGGAGAAACACGTCGCGGCGACTTTACTCGGAGTCTATTTCCGCCGCGCTCTCGGTGTGGAGACACGACGCATTTCAGTCGCCTTTGATGTAAATTGAAGTTGCGTTGCCCAGAATGTGCTTAATGAACACTAGATGGCCGCTTTCTCGTAATTAATGCAAGGGTTGTCGATTTTTACTAACTAAATACGTCTTTACGAGGTTTGTTTTGCGAGGATATTCTAGGATTTGTGTAAAAAGTGAGAGTAGGTGATTTCACGATTGCTAGCCGCGAATAGTGGCTAGTACCAGGACAGTAGTAATGGATGTTGGCTTGTAACGAATGTTCGTGGCTATGATTTGGTATTGTTCTATATGAATGAAAAAATATTTTGGATGTAAATATTTTTTTTCCAATTTAGACCAAAACAATGACAAGTTCATAATTTATCTATTTCAATATATCTTGACGGGCATATTGAATTGAATTTTTTCTGAGTAGTAAGTAAAATACATATGTCGACATTTACTGTAAAAAGAAAGTGACGGTGAGACATGCGACCTACGCGTGGTTTGTTTACGTCTCAGGTTGTCTCAAATAAAGCATGAATTATGCATGATAGCGATTGAAACCTATGCGCAAACCATGCCGCTCCACTGAGGGTATGATGATCCCGCTAAATGACGCGATGGCGGGCGAATGGACGCACTTTCTAGGTATTACCATAAATGACAAATGTCGATTGTAGTTTTGCTGTTGATTCTTTGTGTTTTCAGTAAAAAGGTAGAAACTCGAAACATCGACAGACTAAACAGATGTATATGTCGGTTTTATGTTTATAGTTATGACTGTAAATCAATCATTGATACAGTTGTGTTCGTAATTTTCTGTCTCAGAGACCCATCTGCATCTTAATATGCAAAAATTGATATCTACTTATGTTTTACTTCATAATAACTTCCGTGCATATTTGTCAGCTTACAATAATTATAATAAACTTTGAAGCGGGGCGCCCTCAGGTCTTAGGTATCTGCGACAATCGCATTACTGAAAAGCGTGTTTAACCTGACTGACGACCTGAAGAAGACAGCGGGTATTCGCTGGATTCAAAAGGTTCAGGAACATTCTGCGTGGCGCAAATTAGGGGAGGCCTATGTCCAGCAGTGGACTTTTAATGACTGATAGATAGATAGACAGATAGTGTTTAAATTCGCTTAATATACGTGTACATTTGAAGCTAAAATAGATTACATAACATTGGAGATAATACTGTTAGGCGAATTAGCTAGGGTTTTACTGAGATAGTTTTGCCTCACGTAGCATCTAAAATAGAACAGTATCTGTATTATTCTTCACACAAATAATAAATAATAGAATAATAAGGGGGTCCAAAAAGAGCCCTGAGGGACCCATCACGGTCGGTGATCTTGTACATTTAGCACTGTTTAGCGAACCCGATTTGTCACCCGGTAGTGTGGTAAGTCTACAATGAACTTTTTGATTTTTAAGATGCCTGAGAGGTTTCAGAGATAGAATTTCAAAGTTAACCATTAGCACCAGGAAACTTCAGTAAAGCTAAATCGAAACTAAATCTAAAACTAAATTATCATCATAACCCATGACTGTCCCATTGCTGGGCTCGATACTTTTCACATAATGTGGGGTACAATGAAGTAATCTGTTAAGTTTGAGAGTGGGTATAGATGAATGGGTATAGAATGATAACTATTTAATTTAATTTTCGGAAATTTGTAGCAAGTGTTGGTGGTAAGGTTGCTCATATTTGTTAAGGAAGTAATAATATCACGTTGCCTTATCACATCCACATAAATATATGCGACTGACCGATTTTTGTGCCGGCTTATCTTAGAAACGGCTTAATCAGTTAGAATACGGTTTTCGCTGTTTTAAATGATGATATATTATTATTACCTTGAATTAACATTTAGTATTTAAATAAATGCTAACCCACTAATACCCCCGCAGTAGGATTCTCTGTGTCACGGGTAGCATGGACAACACAAATAACACGTCACTAACACCCATGATCCGAGAATAAATATTTATCTGTCACATAAATATCTGGCCCGGCCGTGGATCGAACCAAGGGCCCCTGGCTTCGCAGGCAGGGTTACTACCAACTAGGCTACGGGGCCGTCATTTGTTTAATACCAATCAGTTTGCAAATTAAAAAGATATGTCTGTTCTGTATAAGGTAATTCATTGACATGTCATTAGTATGATCTTCAGTTAATTCCCAATTCTGATTTTATAACTGCGTTGTTGTGGATTAAGCCAACCAGTACAGTCGGTATCCTAACTTTGTAAAACTATAGACGTAGCCCGCGGCTCCGTCCCCTGTGTGAAAAGAACAGCAATAAAAAGGTTGTTAATTTCTTTCTATCAATGGTTGCCAGGCAACGCTTTGTCGTTAAACATTACCTTTAATTTGGGTGAAATAAACATCGCGATGGATCTTCCCACAAAAATGAGATGTTCATTTGCGGTAAAAGTTAGCCTATAGAACACGTCGTCCTCCCAACTATCTCCAAACCAAAAATCATGCCATAGCGATGCTCCGTTGCGCCGTGAGTGAAGAATAAACAAATACAATTTCGAATTTATAATATTAGTATAGATTAACTCTTCCTGTATCGAAATCCCTTGATTGATGGCTCAAATCAAATTTCTCTGCCTAATTTTGATCATCAACTATTAGTATGTGAAACGATCTTCAACATTAAAATTTGCATTGAAATGTATCGACCAAGTTCTGAATGAATATTGATCGTTGATAATTCAATCAACGGAGTTACTTGATGGGTTGAAAGTTGTTCGTCGAACGAAAGACTTAGGTTCAATTCCTACTAGATTTTTCGTAATAAAAACGAGTTGTACACTTAAAAATTAAGTACAAGAAGAAGAGGTAGAAGAATTGTTGGAGACACTAGTTTCCTTGGTGCAAAACATGCGGTGTTAAGAAATATTACATCTGAATGTTTTTGATAGTTTATCATAAGTTTATGAAGATTGAACTTATCTCGTTCTGGCAGAATACCCAAGTCCAGCAATGTACGTGTTAGTTGATGGGAAATTCAATCACAGCATCTGTCCTTATCAAGAGACGAGATCTTCGTTCGCTAACGGCATCCATGTTTCAATTATGGTTTAATGTACTTAGGCGATCGCATGTTCTGCTGTTTTGTGAGTACTCAGTGCGATCGATACCAGGGTTGTTTGAAAGTGAACTCTATAGGCATGAGACGTATACATCAATATCCGTTACTCTGATTTATATAGTTGCAATATATTGAACTACCCTATAATATCCCTTAGTAGTCGGCAAAGACTAGTGCCTAGTAGAGGCGAGTCTAGAATAGCTTCTTGTACCCGCGAAATTTCTTTTACTTCGATGTATTCTTATAGCAAATAGAAAGTCGTATATCGCGAGTGAACGGGAAATATATAAATAAGCAATATTACATTATAATATAAATAGTCCCACCTGTACTCTGTTCATATCATGAATATATTCAAATGGCGTAAAGTATCGCTCATTGGTTTCACCGTTAGGCTCGGTGTATACTGGTCAAATATTCTGTGGCAATATTTTTTAAATAAATTTGGACGCGCGGGTCATCCTGCGTCGTTTTGAGTTCAAACGTCACATTTTGAAGTTATGGATTCTGTTGTTTCTAGTAATACAACTTTTTAAAGTTAGTGACCGATTCATAGATAATATAGCTGTGACGATCTTACAGTACTTTATCTTTTTACGATACAAATATAAACGAATTAATAAGGTAATTCTCAATGAAGTTCTTGGCTTTTCAAATGGCAATAGTTACTAACTTAGTGTCAGTCATGAATGGTCATTACCGTCCATTGATATTGAGTGTAGGAGAGTCATTAACATGCACATGGCTCAAAATTAAGCGACGAAAATCTTTTTTTTAGTCTTCAACAAAATTTGTCCATAGTAGTTAGTCGCAGGATGATAAAGGTGCTAAGAAGATAAAACGCGTACCCATCAAGCGAGATTACTGACGAGATGACACTGGGTGGTACCCAGCTTCACTTGCAACCGTGGACGCGCCCTTAGCGCTGGTTATTTACGGTACATTGACTTATCGGTCCGCAGCAAATATGAGACGCGGCGGTTCCGGATTCGGTTTTCCGGTGCGGCCGATTTAATTTAAGGCTTTTTATCTTCGTATCTCGGCTTAATGTCGGTGATATAACGCGCGAAGTTGTTGGAAAATGTGTTTGTACGTTTATTAAAAATTACGATTCGACTCACGTCTTCTTTGGGACAGGTTTATTGGGCAACAGATAAAATATTTTACGTTGCTCATGTTGTTTTTTTAAATGTAAAAATAATTTCAATCGGAGGATGATAAGTGACGTCTGTAGATGAACAATGTTTTTATGTCGGTCTGTTATTATGTATCGACGTAGTTGAGTTCTGTACTTAAGTGTTCAGTAATGAGGAATCTACTTATAAAGTGACACGGGAGACGCAGCCCAATTATTAGTCCCAATGCGAGAATGAGCCTTCAGGTGTACAACCCACTCCTTCCCGTTCGACCATCGGACGACCCGACGCGCGCCGATAATCCCATTGTTACAAACCAACCACCACCCGGGACAATGTAGCGCTATTTACCATCAAGATGGTAGTAAGCTATCTTGTTATAAGTAAAAACCTTAAAATTTGAGCTCCAAGCATTGTCAAATATATTATGCTCTTATGAATGAATCTTGGTTACTGTAAATACCCACGCAATACTCAAAAGGTATTAGAGGTATTGTAGACACGTCAGTACCACCCACATGGTCAATCGACGTGTATCGGGTTCTCCTATATTCATTCTCATATGGTACATGTCACTCGTACTATCAGTATTCTATTGAGGTTTAAATTACTTGGAGCTACTGGTGGCTCTGCTGTCCTCATTTACATAATATGTTAAGTTCAAATTTGGAATTTTAATTAAAGACCAGTGGCGGTTTTCGACAACATCATAACGAATTTGGAAGGTCGGATTGGGTTTTAATTGTAAAACCATTATCAAGTAGAAATTAAAGATCGATCGTTCGAATGATCGAATTGACGTATAAAGTATGTACCTATATATTTAATGTAAAAAGTAGACTAAAAGTAGGCGACAGCTATCTGCTGGCAAGTGGCTATAGAACGGGCTCGGCCAAGGTGCCACACCACATTATTACCAACATATGCAAGGCCAAGTGAAGACATATATGAGTACCCCAGGATTAGATGAGGTAGTACGTAACCCAGCAACATGTAACAGTTAGACCATGGGTTCTACCCTCACCATTGTTCAGAAGGGGGCATTACAAGCATAAGAGGCTGGGTTACACTTTAGATAGATGAAGCCCATTATCAATCAAAGAAAATTAGATTAAATGAAATTAGGAAAATGGATGCAAATTACAAGAACTGTAGGAAATCATATGGAGTGGCTCCATGGAGTCTCTATTGAGCTGAAAAACTCTTTACGGTCTAGAAGATTGGCACGAGGTGATCTAGCACTTCTCTGAGTCAACTTCGAGATGATCGAATCTCTTCATTGTAAGAACTGACAAAAGTTCTTTAGTGTAAATATTGAGTATTAATTACAACATATTGTCCACATATATTTTATTGAAACACTGTTAGTTCTGACTATAATGTCTTACTTTCTGACGTGCGCAACCTGCAAAAACTGTATTGCTTAGAATAATGGGTTAGTAGGTAGATTAGTGGGTACATACTCATAACAAACATTGATTCTGTTGTATCTACAAATAGTAAAAGGACGTTTTAGGAAGTGTACCTTAGGTGTATAAGATAGTTAACGATCATTCTCGTATTCAAATTAAACTTTGTTTTGTACTTAATAGAGCACGTAATTGGCTGAGATATCCTATCCGTCTGTTAAAAGTATTGCTGTGGAGTTGTAAGACAACGGTACGCTTTTTATGCGTTCTTTTTTTCAACCCCAACCTTCCTCAACTTACAAGGAATCATTGGCTCGTGAATCGAGCGTACGCACCCGATCCAGTTTCAACCAGTGTACAAAAAGAAAGTGAAGTTACGCATGATACGCATCCCATCTGCTCGGCAGGCGGCCACGTGCTCCCGCCGCGGAGGCTCGCCGGGAACTGGGTCAGCGTGGCCTTGACTGCGCGGGCGCAACAAAAAGAGGAGTAGCGCCCTCTCGCGGCCTTGGAGGGCGGCTCGCAATTGCAGGTTGCGCGGGTTGCCAGCTGTTTGTTTTTAATATTATAAAATTTATGAATTTAGTGTCAAATAATTTAAAACCTTTTATTTATCTTGTAATGTTTATTAGTATATTTGTTTGCGTCATATTTTGCAAGTTATATTAGAACTATTTCCATATATCCTACGTACGAAATTAAAATATTGCGATGGGATTTAATGCTGTTGTCACTTTTATGATAAGTATGACCTGATACTAGAGCAAAACGAAAGAATTTCATAACGATTAAAAACATACACCTGAATCATAGTTCATAGGTATATGTTTATCTGATACACAAGTTCAATTATATTTTGTTCATAGTTTTGATTATTACTTGACTACTACTTTTAGGTTTGGTTTCTAATAGAATTTGTCATAGAAGACCAGTCGAATTTCTTTTTGCTTTACCGTTCACTATAAAACCGTACGAAAATTGTAATATTTGTAATTATTTTAGTTTCCTGACTACATTATAACATAAACTTACTTACTTTATATTCAAATATTATTTGAAATTAAAACTGGACTTAATAATGTTTTGATTGAAAAAAGATATAAGTTGCAAACTGTCATAAGCGGGTTCATTAACTGTAACGAGTGTGCCTTTTACTGACCACACCGATCGGATTGGTCGTCTGTTTATCAGCTGCTCACATAGGAAAAATATATTGTCAAATATATATTTCAAGAGCGATATCAATGGCAACCCCGGTGTCGTGGGTCACCTTCCGACGGGCGGTGCGGGCGGCGCGGGCGGCGCGGGCTGCGCGGGCGCACGCGATCATTGGTATTATTACCGGCGGGTGGCGGCCGGCGACTAGCGGCTGGCAGCAGGTGCATCGCGCGCTCCTCTGATTTGTGCACCACTGCCACTCTCGGTTTCGCACATGTTGCCATTTATAATGTCTTTGGAAATAACCCTTTTTACACTCTTAACAGCTTGTACGAAATTCGCGTTCTTTTGCATGATTTATCTCTCAAAATATGAAAATTTGATTGCTTCGTTGTTCTGTTTGTAATTATGATGTTGATGTGGGATTGTGATTAAGTTATCTGTTAGATAAATATATACATGTGACTATTTCATTTTTAGTCGGTAAGTTTTAGGAATCTTAAACCAAATAACAAAGATATAAGTAAGTTGTATAAATACCGATTCATACTTGAATTACATAATAATACGTACATAGTTACGTAATAAATTTCAGTGCAGCAGCGATAGCCTAGTGGTTCGAAAGTTACTTTCCCGAACGTGGGGGCGTGAGTTCAAATCCTGCACGCACATCTAATTTTCAAAAGTTACGTGCGTAGCCTGCTTTTGTGAAGGAAAACATCGTTAGGAATCC
>DWPA01005280.1:0-11969 GCA_018251375.1 Calpodes ethlius
TTGTCTGTATGTCCTTTATAGAATCGTAAACGATGTATTTAATCATGTGATGATCTTTAGCAAAGTTATTGTGTATGAGCCTACAAAGATGTCTAAGTTGGTACAAGCAATTTTTCGACATTGTCATTGTCATTCCAATTAATTCAGCTAGTAATTATAATAAAATTAATAGTACTACAATTGAATCATGAATCTATTGATCATTCAAAACCTTATAATGGTTGATTTTTGGCTGAAGCTCAAAGATCAATAACAATAAGAAATTCAGTTCTAGATTGGCTAAATAAATGTAATTTCAAACAAAAATGTTGAGTTAACAACTCTATGAGACATCTCTATGAAGTATCCGGTGGATACTTTGTCCCATTTTGGCCGAACACCTAAGTTTTTGACAGAAGAAGGCCAAATTTCAAGCATCATCTGTGGACACTATCAACCACAAAATTGTACAAAGTAGGGACCATCAGTAACCAATAAACATGCCTAGTGATATGAGATGGTTTCATTATGAAGAACTGAAAAATGTGTTTGGTAACATTTGGAAATTGGTCATGCTAGTACTTACCAAAGGAAACAGCAGACAAGCTTCTGATGGAAAGTGAGCACAATTATCCATTAAATACGTAACATCAAATTTCGACGGCCCCATAGTCTAGTTGGCAGTGACCCTGCCTGCAAAGCAAGGGGTCCTGTGTTCGATTCCTGGCCTGGGCAGATGTTTATGTGACAGATAAATATTTGTTTTCGGGTCATGGGAGTTAGTGATGTGTTATTTGTACTGTCCATGCCACCTGCAACACAGGGGATCCTACTACGGGGGTATGAGTGTGTTAGTATTTAAAAAAAAAACAAATAGTACGACATGTATAATTATAGATAATTAAAGTCTTAAAGCATTTAAAAAATAGATTACGTACTAGTTTGAAAAGTCAATCTCTTGCTTCTTAACCATTACCCAAAAAAGATAAAAGCATACAAAAACCCGCATTATCCTGAAATTCATCGTCATTACTAAATTTAAGGATCTTATTCGTTAATTTGTTATCCCGCTTCCCGCTAGCTCATGTTTAATGGTTATGGCAGCGATTCTAGGGTTACAAGTTTTCTCGTTAACTTAGCTAGCTTGGTTTGTATATTACCGTACCGAGGAAACTCCTGTTTTATTTATCCCCGCCCACATCTCACTGCCGACTTTCTTATCCCGATTGAATGCGACTTATTATAAAGTTTATCCTCGGATATCTGGCCGTGCGGGACTGTAGCCCAACTCTCTCGGCGCCATCTGTGCCCGCTTGACACGGGTTTAAGTTAATTTCCGCCAGCAGCCGGAGACACTGGGATTGCTAATGGAGTTTATCGTTTATCCCAATTCCAAAACCGTAAATACACAACTTAAGCATTCAAGGAAATAACCATGTCATAAGTTTCTAACCAACGACTCCGATGTCCGAACAACGCGGTGTCTCAATGCGCTCGCCGCGTTCGGTACTATCGACCTACTTTCGTAATTAATTCGTTTAAGGAAACCGGGGCTCGGGTAATTTGTACATTGTTCATAAATAACTTTCGCGCTTAATCAAATTAACATTTCGCTTCGAAGAAACGGAGGAACCAATTTGGCAACGCTAGTGAATTATGGACGAACAGCGGTCGAACGCCGAAGACGTATCAGTGTTAATAAAAGCTCACATCGCTGCGAGAAATTCGAGCGCTCTCCCACGTTATTGAATCCGACATGCCGCAACAAAATAAATACTCAAAATAAATTATCCGTTTCCAATAAAACAGCATCCTTTATTCGGTTCGTGAAGCGCTAAGTGTGGGTAGCGTGGGGCAGTTTGGACTATTTTGGCTTTCATGCGTTAGGGAAAAGGATTCAATGTCGCACGGTAGGGATGTGCGGTTATGGCACGCGACTATGTCGGTGGGGCGTTGGGAGATTTTTCAGAACTCATCCTCTGCGCTTAATCGAGCGCGCGTAAACATCGCATTTTTCGCCTCTCACGGAAAATATTGATAGGGTAAGCTCGCATTGTGGATCGAGACAGCGTAGAGATGGGCTTCCCACGAATGAATATGTTTTCGAGCACTGCTATCATTAATCATCCATTGAGTGCTAGTACAATGCGCGTAACGGAGTGTTTTGTCGCGAGTGAGCCACTCATGAGTGTGCGGTGGCAAAACCTGCTGGTTTAGAGGTACCTATTGTCTTGTAAGATGATCATTTATCACGTTTCGTACCGCAGTTTGTTACTGTATACTTGAGAAATGAAACATAATTAATTATAAGTATGATTGAAATGGTTTTGCCAGAGCTTTGACTACCTATATTAGGACCATCAATTCTTATTAAATACGTAGAAAACACAAGAAGGGCTTAATTATAAAGGCTTTGAAAATTATAAGAAAATTCTCATTAAATTTGTCACTGAAACGCATGTCGAATTACGCTATACGGTGTTATAGTTTGTCAAAAAGCAACATTATGGAAGAGAAAATAAAGAGTATATCTGTTTGTGGTTAAATGTGTGTTTATGATTTAAGTGGCCGTGTATTGGGATGATTAAAAATGGACCGAGGCGATCCATCACGCGACAGTCGCCGGCGATACCCACCGCGTCTTATTTGAATAACGCCCTACGGAAACAACGGAGGACAAGGTGCGAGAGGTCTTTATGCTAAAACTTTTTAATAGTAAATTAAAATAGTAAGTTAAACACTGCTAGACTCGGGTCTCCTCACATAGTATGAAGGGTACAGGCCATAGTCCACCACGCTGGCCAAGTACAGATTGGTAGAGAACATTATGGAGAACTCTCAGGTGTTCAGGTTTCCTTACGATGTTTCCTTTACCGTAACATGGGATAATTAACTTATAATACGAACATAATTGTTTTTTGGAAATTAGAGGTGCGTGCAGGATTCAAACTCATGCCCCCACGTTCAGGAGACCAGTGTTCGAACCACTAAGCTATCTCTACTATTTAGTATGTACTATAGTTATGGTAGTATGGCAACTTAAAAACTAAAATTTGGTCCAGGAGAAATTTTAAATACCATTCAATTGTATTTGATAATAAATAATACACACTCAAACATCCTTACAAGAATCTTTTTGTGTGTGTGTATAAGAGTGACTTGGATATTAAAAGTACGGCCACAAAAGTAAATGTTATGATTTAAAATATTTTATAACCGCAATGTGGTAGCAGCACTTTAATTTAAAAGCTGTGTTATCGTGGCGTTGAATGAAACCGCTTCTTCATTCATTTTGTAAAAACTGTGTCAAAGATATTTAGTTTTGTTATAAACGGATTGAAAGCTCTCTACTCCACAGTTTTCTTAAGCGCTGTATCTACGTGGTATGTTTCAATCCAGAAGATTGATCGCGTCGGTATCGACGAGACACAAATTGCCGTTCATTTTAATATTAGAGGCGAAGGGTCTTATTCAGGACTTGGTGCAAACTTTTGTGACCCGTGGTTTTAGGTCTGGTTCTAATTCTAAAGTAATATAATCTTTTTGATGATAGGTCAGTCTTACATTTAGGTAGCAGATATACGAGTAGACGAAGTATTTGATTGTGTTTTCTATCAATGAACTTTGTGATACCGAAATTATCAACGACATCCGACACACAAAAGACTTGTAACATTTAAACGGTTACTTTCTTAATATTGTGTTGGACTAAAGTGTATAAAATATTTACTTGAGTGGTAATATCGTGTACTTACAATCTCCTACACGCATACAAAATCTGTGAATGGGTTTTTTTAGAGTAGAAAGTGGTACCTAAACGGTAATTATAAAGAAAGTGGGGAAAAAACTATTAGTGTTTAAATTCTTGACTGCACATTACCATGTACCTAGTAATGATTACACATTAGATATGACTATTGTGGTTCTAAGTTTCATTATTAAGAAGGTTATTACGAGCAAAGAAGTTTGACATGGACTTGAGGGTAGACATAGTCTTTACATGTCTGGATGGACCATTACATCCAAAAGCTTAAAGTTGATAGACGATCAATAAAACGACAGAGCATCCATCGGTAAGTGGACATTTCAAGCCATGGATATTATTCTTATTCTTTATCTTCGCGTTAAGCCAATTTAAGTTTGCCTATTGGATGTAGTTTTGGTAATGGCTCCTCTTGCGAAGTGAAACGTCCCAGTTTCGATTCCTAGCAGAAGCAGACATTTATTTAACACATAAATCATATACGTATTTGTAAATCACAGGTATTACTGCCTTTTTCAGCCAAAAATTAAGTAATAAACTTGATATTGTTACTGATATCCTTTGTAAGATATTTCTAGTTTGATTTTAAATTATGAACCATGAAATAGAGTAGAATAAATCATTCAGTACATTGATCATCGTGTTACGTTTTTATAAAACTATTACAAAACAAATTTAATTAGTCTTCTTTCTTCTTTATTAATTATAATCGTTTAAATTTATGATATTGCCACGCTCTAGCTGGGTTTTATTTATTAATTTAAGCTTTATTGACCATAATAATAAAATATTACGGTACAAATGGCAAGCTTAATGCTCAAATCAGCCTCTACCAGCTAACCATTGGACTAAAGTGAAATGCACGAAAGGCGGTTCAAGCACATACATACCAATATATTTTAAATTAAGGCCAAGTTGTTAATAAGCATGATGCAATAAAGATTCGTACTTCTTACTTCTTCTTAAGAGTTATTTATGTCTTGAGTTGTATGTTCGACGTACATATATACGAAGATCATATAGTTTCATCTAGTTCAATTTGTATCTGCTGACATAATTAAGAATTCAAGCCATATCTAGTTATGGCTACAAAATTCATGTTTTGTCACCACAAACATTTTTTGTAGGCCATTAAAATGATGGATGGTATCGATAATGTGACGGGTGCCGAACATTGAATTATGACTTTAATCCCTTGTTTGTTTATTCACCCATATCGCAGCGGACACTCGGCCAGTGTACATTCCACCTAATTGATTACTTGATACGTAATAATATTGAGTACTTGTACCTAGTATTTATGTATACGTATGTGATACTAGCTTAAGTACTTGTATATATTGCTAGTAGGAATTATCTGTGAGTAGTGTTAGTATTTATGAAAAGTGATTACTTTTCTGAATCCAGTGAATACCCGCTGTCTTCTTCAGGTCGTTAGTCCATCTGGTTAAAGCTCAGGTCTGGCGAAAATTAGTGGAGGGCTATGTCCAGCTATGGACCTTTGAAAGCTGACAGATAGATAGATTGATTATTTTTTATCATAAATATTGGCCAACCCAAGTATCAGACATTTGAAGAGGTTACCCTTGCTCTCGGAATAATATCACAATAATAGTTATTATTTGAAATCCTTTTACAATGATAATAATACGTTCGTCGTGCCGAAACTCATTTCTGACTGTTCATTTGTCGCGTAGACAAGCTTTGTCAAAACATGTCACAATGTCAGATAGACGTCACACCAAGTTTATTTTGTTTGAAACAAACGGTATAACTTACCCTTCATTGTAAGTTACCATCAGTAGGCTAGTATCGATAGATACTTTTAATACGTGTTTGTAAAGTATCTTATCATTATTGTGTAATTGCTTCGTTGTAGGTTTGCTAACGCATTATAATAAATATTATCATTAAGTAATTTATACTCTTTTTTACTTATAATTGTCTTATTCGACTCCTTGTGTTATGTTATTATTATTGTATAATTGCTTCGTTGTAGGTTTGCGTTAACATTATAATAAATAGTATCATTAAGTAATTTATACTCTTTTTTACTTTTAATTGTCTTATACGACTCTTTGTTTCGTTGGGGGTTTAAGACGCGTTGAGTAAAGTTAATCTTTCTTAGTCAATAATTAATCATAACTTTGGTGTTACTGATATGTTGGACGGCATTATTAGCGATTTAAATGCTAATTTGGAAGGTACTTTATAAACATACTTCCTAATACATCTTTTTAAACTGATAAATAAGAAACAGAATGAGTTTCTAACCATGGGACTGCTTGCCGTACCATATGTTTATATGTAAGCCTATTTCGTTAATTTAAATCAATATCAGATTATAATTTTCGAGAATTCGTTTACAATCATACAAGATAATTTATATCTGATGACAATGTCAAGTGTTTTCATGCAAGAACTGCAATACCTAGTTAGCTAACTTAAGATAGGTCTGTTAACAGGAGACAACTTCAGACAGATCCTTTAACAAGCTCAGAATGAAACGGAACGTGACAGCCACCCTTCCAATTAACGATTTCCACGCACGACCTCTATTCAAATTACACTACCTGTTACCAAACGTTTGTATGGTGACCATGCGATTGGAATGTGGGAATATACCTTTATTTTAATATTTTGGACATTTATTTAGCGAATTTTTCTTTTTTGACAGGTATTAAATACTATAGTTAATAGTATCAGGCGTTACTTTGCGGAAATCCACTGTTAATAAGTTAATATTTGTCGGGTTGTTGCAAAGTAGACTAATAACAACTTAATATTAAATACTAGTCAAAGTTAACATAACATCTAGTAAAAGATAAATATTTATGTAAATTATAGATATTTACTAATTCATTAGTTAGTAAATAATTTAGTTACTGAGTTTTTTTTTGGCTACAAATGCGTGGGTCGCCACCATCGCATACTCATGTGGCCTTTTGTCATGAGACAGTTCGTCTGATTGTTACTTTAATCGCTCATAGATTTTAAACAAAAAAATACATAAAATAATTGATTCCCATTTACTCGTGTTTTATGTAACTGTAAAACAACTGCTCAAATCCCAGAATCATTTCTCAAATAAACCACAATGCATGGTGTCTCTATTAGTTCTGGATTAAAGTGACTACTCCCACTTTGACCGAAACTAAAATAGGGTAAACGCTGACTTTGAATAGACTTGCTTGTCATGGTGTGTGACGGTGTACACGCCAGTGGACCAATTTTACCATAGTACCTGCGGACTTCTGTTATTATCACTTAGAATAATTTATCTTTACGTTGTAAATTAATTGGACATGGTACAGTTGTACAGACTTAAAGCCTAGTTTTGACTATGTAGAAGTAATTGCTTTTAAGCGATTCCAGTACGGTACATTGATTGTTGCTATTTATTAAACTAGGAATAATTGTTCCAAGTTCGGTTTTCACAGGAACTATAATAAGCTAATGTTTATAGTTACATTGTAATTATTTTTAAATCGATTAAACACACGTCGAATATTCGTCGAAGTTCAGATAAATATTACAGAACACAATATAGGTACTGTCATTCACAAACAAACAAACACGACCCTCGACAACTGTCAGTCCCACGAACGCATCAGACCCTCCCATAAGTCGTGCAGTTCATTTTTTATTTATTTAACTAATATTTATTCCATTTGTTATTCTTGTACATTTTTTTTTTTGGTCTGACACGTCCGTTCATTGTTTGATTTGGCGAGGCAGTGACATGACGATGCTTTATATCATCATAATGAAAGTTCTACGTCATTGAGGAAACGGAAAGTTGAGGAATAATAATCCACACGGATAATTATATACAAAAGACTCATATGGTAAATTATTCTTCGTGAAAAGTTCTTAAAATAAGTTCCCAACAGCAATGTCTTTTACGAGTTATGTCTTTTATTGTTATCGTTAAATTGTTACAAAGATTTGCTTCGCATTTTAAGCGATATAGTTTAAATATATTGGTACATAACTAAGTACATGTTTATTTAATACTCCATTTAAGTAAGAGGTTATTTTTCTTGTATGATATATTTTTAAATTCAAGTTTTTAGTTATGGCAAAAGAAAAACTCACGTGACAAAAATAAAATTGCTGAGTAACTAAAAAATACTTACAGTTATATCATATCGGATATCTACGTAATTCTGGTATTCTATACAATTCCTAGGCAATAAATAAAACATCTGGAGAGTCCAGGCAATGTATCAAAACTCCCATCTTCTCTACACTTCCAGCTCTGCTGCTTGTTCTTTTCTTTTTCTTCTAAATAGTGATATTATCTTATAATCTATATTTTTGTAACAAATAACTCATTATTATAATGTAACTACTGTTGAGTATAAGACCCATGACGCAAAATCTACTTCAATTCAGCGCAATGAAACATATTATTGTAGAGTATACTATGCAGTTATCACTGCAGGGATGCATTTTTAATTATCGTGAGTGAATATTTGGAGAGAAGCCAAACAAATGGTCGGAACACAAAACATCATATATGAATATCTTTTGACATCACTATTGTATGGTTGACGTGTAATTATAAAGCTATGAGAGCACTAGCTTAGTCTGTTACTAGTTTACCTACTGAATGAAATGTCACATAACAAAATTCTATTGATTCATATACAGAATGTCGTACACTAAGATCTACAGTCAATTTAAAGTAATTGATTTTAAGCAATCACTTGAGCAACTATTTGAATTCAGTAGCTAAGAATTTGAACGTAGTAAAAACTGTCAAAATTTTAAAAAGGTACCGTGGTAAGTTGATTAAGCTATTAGTTAAAGTCTTGTATTATCTTTAACTTGACTTTAAATATAAATGAAAGTATCAGTGCTTAATTTTGAGCAAATGGACTAATTTGTTTAATTTTTTTTTTTTTAAGTTTGCATATGAAAACTTATTTCATTAATACCAATAACGATTTCAACGGAAAGTTGTTAATACCAACAAACAACCAATTCGGCTGGCAGCATTACATTTAATAACCAAATAAGTGCGTCCGACGTTATCTACAGTTACGAGATGCAAATCAACGTCCTCTAATAAGCGTTCGTCGAGTTGATGAAAATTGTAGTAAATTGCTTTGTAAATATAATGCTTCGGTAATTGCGGGTGCGGAACGAGACTTGTGGAGCACGAATTTATAGAGGCACGATGTAATATACTTAATTTAATGTTACAATAGAACAAACATAGCGGTTTAGGGATGTTCAAAATTAAACTATCTATCGGAATATGAAGCAAACGTTATGAAATATATCGATACAATATAATTTAAACAGAATTTACTATTCAAGTTCATAAGCATTCATTAATTGGCAGTAAGCATACTACATAACATATTTTTAATATTAAAAGAAAACATTAGCTTTCGTAAATAAAGAAATAAAAGTACAAGATTATTTTAAGAAGACAAACATACCTTTATAAAAGTTAAATGATATTGAGAATTTTAAACTCAGCAGAATAAAGTTTTGGCCAATTGACTGTAAGACCACATGTACCAACTAGTTTCCAAAATATTATATTGTTGTTCGAATTACTTTACAATGGCATAGTTTAACTATTGCACACCGATATAAAGGAAAAAGTATTAAATAAGACTAGACCACCTAAATAAAATCTGAAGTATTATAAGGCATTTCAACAAACAAAAATATAAATATAACAAAATATGCATAATTCAGTATGAGTTAAGTTTTAAATTATAATATAAAAATAAATTATTTTATATTCTAACCAGAAGTTTCGCGCGCGTGCATTTAAGATTAAAAAAAAATTCAGCTTACGTCACTCAATAATAACGTAGTATTCCATTAATGAAAATATTTTTTAAAATTGCATTAGTACTTTCTCTACCACTAGAAGATTATCAAATTCCTTACACGAACTCACTCACACACATAACCTCCTTATAATATTGATTATATTAACCTTATGATTCTCTCTCTGGTTTCTCTATATGGTAATCGCTCATGGTACGAGAGTCTGCAGTAAATCAATAACAAACTCCGAATGATAATTACGTAAACACACGCATCAGAACATTATACAGTACAAAACAAACATAGGGTTATTCTGCGTCGTGTCACCATATCGTCGCGTCGCGGTCGCTTGAATGCCAGTACTAAAGCGCTATTACAGCCAAATTGAGATATGTATATAGGGTTGGATATTGTTTTTCTGCGTCGATTGGTACTCAAGTTATAACTACGAGTGATTTGGTTAATTTAACTTATATAACGGTAATTATAAGTTTGAAATAAGACATTAATTCATAATATCTTCACCGGAAAGCCTAAAGTATTAATGCGCCAAGAGGCCATTTTATAGGAGAGCGATTTAAAGTTTCTTTGCGCAAAATCGAGCACAATTTATTTCTTAATTGTCCTATTTAAATGGAGTAAAATCAAAGATATATCGTGCCAGTGTTACATACTGAAATCCATATCTTAAACATATTTGTTTCGAAATTTGATTACTGTAGTTGCATTACATTAATATTATCTAATACTTGAGCGCTAAATAATGCTAAGATCGTTACGAATCTAAGACCAATCAACGACGAAAAAAATCCAATCCAATGATATATGTAAATATTTCCTTTTGCCAAAATGGCGCTCTAGTAGTTTTAAATTTCCAGGGACGATATTATAAAATACTATGTAAAGTAAATGAGGGATTGCAGAAAAACCCTGAACATGTCGTCAGGTGATGCCGATGCAATTTGCGAGTCTGGCGCGCCCGCGGGTAATGAATTTAACGTTCGAAGATATTGTGAAAATAACTTGTTCCGAAACTGCACTTTGAACGAAATAATGTGCTTTTACTTAGCTCTACAGATCGATTAAAGTTTTATTTGGCTTATCAAGTTTTTTTAGGAAAAGATTTAGAGAATTTGTTATACAACTTTTTATAAAAATATCAAATTTGTATTGGATATATTTTGGTGATCTCACATAAAGTATACAAGACAATTAAATATATAAGCAAAATGTTGAATGAATAGAAGATAAAATAAAAAAAATCTAGTGGTTCAAAGATGAGAAAATATAACATGAATTCAAAGTCCAATATCTAAAAACTTTTTGACATTCATGACCAGAAGAAAACTCGAACCAAAGTAAAATTAATGGGTTGTTATATTATTTATATTGTTGTTAGTGCCACGAAAGATACTAAATACGTCACAATAACCATAGCCTAATCAAGATGATTCTGATTTTCAGCCACATTATTTATTCAAATTTTTTCGGTACCTTTTCACAATTTATCGCTAGAAGGGAAGCTCCATGATGTTTTTATGTATAATGTATTCCAATTGTGTAGTATTTTTTGAGCCCTACTCAGCTGTGATTAAAATTTATAGCTACTTCAGCCTATAACATCCGCGGTTAGATTATACTCCGTAATCGTTAGGAGTTTTCTTGGGGTAAGTAATTTAATAAGCCAAACGGTACGGCTAAAAGATACTTATGAAAAGCTGTAAATTATCAAGGTAAAAGTATGAAAATGTTAATGACCTGGAAATAATGAGAGCGTCTCATTCCGTCCTGAGCCGAGTTAGTAAAACTTCCGTAGATCATTAATTTTCATAATATTGCTTTAAAAATATTTACCGGAGTGGATTTTCTATTTTTCCTTTTTTAAGAGTACCTATTGCTTATATTTTAAATTAGAAACATAATTACGTGCTTGTATTAGAAACAAACAAGGTATATTAATTAATTTTGGATGCATATCACTTGTTAGTGTTAACGGTATATTATATTGAAAATAATTTCGTTTCATAGACTCTTAATACAAATTGAAATACACGCACATAAATATATTTTTTTAAATATTTTTTTTTACTTTTATTTATAACCAGATATTGCCCACAGCTCCGTCCGCGTGTGTGAAAAGAACAGCAATAAAAAGGTTCTCAATTGCGTCCTATCTATAGTTGCTAGGCAACGATTTGTTGTTAAACACTTCTTTTAATTGCAAAACAACGTCTCATTTTTGTGTTCTTTCCACGAAAAAGACATGTTCTTTTCCGGTAAAAAGTACCCTATGGTATTCTTCGTCCTCCCAATAGCATGGATTAGCTTGCTAAGTGTTATTAAAATTTATCATGGATGTTGTTTGACGATGTTATAACGTCTGTGTAGCAGGTGTACCACCAAATTCTACAATCCCTCTAAAACAATTTAT
>DWPA01005281.1:0-11968 GCA_018251375.1 Calpodes ethlius
CCACTACATGGTTGGCACATCCTTCTCTTGAGGAGCGTTTTTGTAGTATGAGAGGGTCCAAGTATATTCTAATGGCATCCTATCTCTCTGGTTAGGTTTATTGTGTTTGTGGGTTTTCTGCCTGTTAGAATGAGGCAGCCTTTCATGTATCTTCCCAGATCTGTGAAAAATTAATTTGTCAAGGTTATCTCTAGAATGTTGTGTTATTACACATAACAGTAATTAAAACTTAATACGTAATCTTCTCCAAATTAATCATTATCGTTATCAGTGAATTAACGTCGTATTTTTATCATTGTTACAGAAATATGAAGCCACTACTGCACTCGGTGGTGGTACTCAGCCTTCTCCTCCTCATTCACGCACAGCCTGAGAGCGAGAAAAGTGATTTGTCTAAAGCTAAGGACTCAAAACTAGAAAGTGATGTAACCGAAGAGGCATCAGAATCTCAACCCAGAGCAGAGCGCTGCACCACTTGCGCAGGACCTCTTAAACTAAGCATCAAGTCACCAAAGGAAGTTCTCGCAGCAATTCAGGCCTTACCTGGCGCGGAAGTCCATACGCAACAGTCTTTTGAAGGCTGTTCGTCTGACAAAGGATGCGCTGGTCTTAAAGTGAAAGACGGCAAAGTCATAGAAAAATTCGGGAACCTTGATGCTTTCAAGGCAGCAGCAGCATCTGATACAGCGAATGAGTTCACGTTTCACACAGCAGGAGCATTAGGTAAAGTATTTGAAGGTGGCTTGTCAGGAGAAGGTCCATTCTGGTGGATGAACAAAGACTCGCCCTTCAAAAACATTGGTACCAGTGGAAAATTTGAAAAATTCACCAAAGAATCTAGCGCAAGCTATACTTCAGGAGTGGGTGCAACAGGTGCTGGCGCCGGTTTTGGAGCTAATGCAGCACTAGATTTAACTGCTAACCCCTTCCTGAACGGAGACTTCTCTAAACTCTCTGGTGGCTTTGCAAATGCAGGATTAGGTGCGGGCGTTAAACCTAGCTCTTCTTTCCAATCGTCAGCCTTCGAATCGTCTTCATACAGTGCTTCAAACCAAGGTGAAGTGGATATTTCCAAGAACCCGTTCTTAAACGGAGGAATTAAGCTCGGACAAACCGGATTCGGTGCAGGAACAGGAGCAGGAGCAGGAGCTGGAGCTGGATTTGGGGCTAATCAAGCTGCATTTGGTGCAGGAAATGCTGGAACTGCTTTTGGTGCAGGAAATTCTGGAACTGCGTTTGGCGCAGGAAATTCCGGAGCTGCGTTTGGTGCAGGAAATTCCGGAGCCGCTTTCGGTGCAAGTAGTAACGGAGCTGCTTTCGGTGCAGGTAGTACCGGAGCCGCTCAAACCGGTTTTGGAGCTCAATCATTCGATGCTAATTCCCAGACTGGCTTTGCAGCAGGAGGCAAACTTGGAGCTGGATATGTTGGCTCATCACCAACACCATTTGCAACAGGAGCTAATGTGAATCTAATTCAAAACTCTCAAAAAGCGAACGAATTTGACTTCGAACAGCAACAAACACAGCAGAATATCGATGCAGCGTTCCAGAGTACTGGCAACGTTCAGCCCCATAGTGGAGGTGAATTACAGCAGACCTGCGCAGGTCAAGGATATGTGTGTGTGCCAAAATCTCAGTGCAACAATGGCGTGGTCAACACTAATGGAGCTGGTGTCCTGCAGGCGAATACTAAGGTAGATACATTTTCCATAAATACTTATGTAGCTCCCGGGATCAGTAGGCAGTGTTCAACATTGTTTGCGAATTATCAGTAACAGTAGATTGAATTTTTGATCAAGTTTTATATATGATGTAACTTAAAAAGGAGAAAAATACCAAAATCTGAATTTTTAATTTTAAAACTTGTCAGGACCTTATGTCAACCTTTTTATTTAAATTTAAGTGTATTTTGTTAAAGCAAATATTTAAATAAAGTAATAGTTACCGAAATAGTTACAAAACTTTCAGAAACCGGACAGATATTGTTTACATATTATATTGAGTTGAGTCTTAGTGACGAAGCAAATTAATATTCGTAATATTTTTCGTCACTTGTGTAACCATAAGTAAGTAGTCATGAGAAACAAATTTGTTGACTCAGAACTTGCCCAATAACTACAATCCATTTAAGATCAAATTCATTGTTTATTCAAAATAGCGAAGGTAGAGCATGATAAGGGAAACTGGAATGTGCGTGGGTGAAAATAGTTCGGTATCTTACGGATGTATAATAAAAGTCAGGTGTTTGATTTCAGTGTAGCAATCACTAATCGCATTAATGTTTTCGATAAACTTTTGCTACGTTCTGGAATGTACGGTATTCCATCTCGAAAACAATTAAAATAGATATTTCCAGATTTTCCTCAGAGTTGTCACATGCTTCAGAGTATATAGATCTTCCCTATTCTTATTAAAGTCAAGCCTACAAGATAAACTAATAATTTTTTATTTAACTTAATTTACTAACCTTTTTTTGCAAGAATGTGTTTATTAACATTATTATCATGAAGAAAAAGTCATTTGATTCAAGAATATAAGTTTAATCATTAATTAATATTCAAGAAAATATATCTAGTTCGAATGCTACAATGCGTTGAGGATATGCCTCTCTATCCGAGCAGGAATTCACACCTAACCTATTTCCTTTATATCGGTTTGTCCAGCAAATAGATTTAGCTGTATCAACACATCATATTGCAATATTAACCCAGAATTTGGTTAAATTAACTTCGTTTTCAACTTTGAATAAAATAAAATATTGAACGTAATTTTTACTATTATTGCAAATATTTTATGCCACAAACTTTACTTTAAGTATAGAGAAAGGTCGCATGGTCATTGTACGGGGTTTCTATGAACCAAATAAATTACTGGATATTCATGATGTATAGCCTAAATAAAAAAGAAATTTAAATGACTCATATATTACTAACCTTTTGCTTAAAAAGTCATAATTTTGCGTTATTTAATTGTTGTTTAAGTGTTAAATTATTGATTTGTGTACAAAAAATACACATAAATTAATTATCATTACGTGATATAGAAATCATTGGAAGATTTATAATTGATGCGATTGGTTACGACCTTCTAAAACCTTTATTATGGTGTAATAAGTATAAAAAGAATCTAACAAACGTATTTTTGTAAAAAGGTCACGCATGTTTGACTTTTAATGTCATAATCAGCTGTGAAAAGGTCGCCATCTTTGGATAGATGTTAAACTCACCGCGATAAAACTATGATAATATATTTTTTTTCTCTATGGTTTTTTTTAGCAACCTTCTTCGTCTTACATTATGAATCGCTGTATGTTTATACAGATGTTGTTGATAAACTTTATTAGTCTAGCTGTTTACGGCTACAAAAAAAATTGCTCAAAAAATTAAATTTTAAGTCCTTACATTTCAGTTATGATTATCAAAAAATGGTATGCTTTTTTATTTAGGCAGCCAGTGACTTAAAAAAAATATTCAATGTTATTAAAATATAATCGTTCTACAAGCAATTAATTTTATCAATGTTGTGCCATATTGTAACAATTATTCTCATGTTATGCCAATTCGATACGTACCGCTGATTGGTTGTGGATATCGTATAGATTTAGTTTTTTAATTAAAAGATATAGCTTAACCTCGATGATGTGACAAGGGTTTATCTACGCGACCATAGTCACTGTGTACGTGACGAGTGATCATTTTGTTTTTATTTTCTTCTATGTCAACGACAACTAGCAATAATGTAGAAAAGTTCTTTTTTTCTCTTTATTTAAAACCGAAATCTTGAATAAATTAATTACTGGGATTATCTGTGGTTAGAGATTATTAACTATTACTTTTATGGCTGATATATGGAAATTAAAACATTTTACCAGTTTTATTAGCTGTTTGGCAACATAATTAAAGAACAGTAGATTAAATATATTAAATATATAATGGATATTATTTAGTTACATAGATACAGTTCAAAATATAAAATAAAGAATTTACTGCAGATTCTAAGAGTAAAACATATTTAATCTGTGTCATGAATTGTAGACTATATAGATACATAGAATAGAGAACATAAGTTACCATCAGAAAATCTTCCTTCTCCCGTACGGAAATCTTTTTACGGTATTTTTTTTTTTCATAATTGTTTGTCATTTTTTGGAAACATATGTATAATAATTATATAAATTAAAGTTATGCTTATGCCTATATAAAAAAAGTTGGGAACCCTATCCGTTCTGAGTGCAGAATTTTTTAAATATCAAATTATCAGCCTTGAATACTTCGGGCCTGATGTACAAAATGCCAAGGGTCATAACCTACTCTTTAATAACTAAATTCATTTGTCTTTTATTTTTTTTAAACCAGTACTACATCATTCCATAGACAAGTTGTTTCTCTTTTAGAATAATTTTATTATTTCACACATAACCAGTATTTAAAAGCGAAGGTCAATTGTATGATAAGAACCCGCGTCTTTTGTCTAGTAGTGGAAGACCCTAGCCATATGATTAATTTCTATTAAATGGCATTTATTTTTAACGATTACGACTACAAAGCTGTTTAAATTCCTAAGACACCAAATGTCATACTTAAGTACCTACATAGCACCTACATAGAACCAAACTAAGTAGTTTTGGATATAGCTACGATTTATCTTCTTAGTGAGTTTAAAAAATATGGTTTAGACAGCTCATCTTTTGCATATATTTCAAAGAAACAGATTTATTCTCATATTACTGTATTATATTATCGAATCAGTGTATTTATGCCCCAATAATACTATATTAATGTTAACGGGTGCGCTCCAATGCGCCTTAATTAACTCGTTAGAAATACCGTGTTAAATGAACTGCATTCAGTTTTATATTTGTTGTATGCAAAAATTTAATATTTTATATTAATTAATTAACTAAGCAATTTGTGATGTAGCTAATTACGGATTAACTCGATAAACTGTTGGCCAAGTCCGTGTGATGTTATTTTAACGGGTTAAGACGCAAATGTGACAAAAGTACGACAAGACAGATTCGGTTGTGATAGTCAATACAAAAATTCTCCGGTATATTTAACTAAAACATACATAAAGACATTTAAACCAAACACATATTGAGGTAAAACGTCTAAAAAATATGTACCGACCATCCATTAAATAGTTTGTAGATACCTATCCACCATGATACGAATACCAATATTTAGTTGACTACTTTTAAAACAGAGGTTCTCAAACTTTTTTAACTGGTAGACCACGTATTATGTTTTGTTGCTTTTTTGTTTTTTTCGTGCGCTCTCTGACTACAAAGTAAATACGTTCATAAGGAGTATTATAATCTGTGCTATATAAATATATAAGTATATATCGAAGATACAAAGCATAATTGAAGTATCTCGAAAAACCGTATGTTAGCCCAGAGCCAAAAAAATATTTCAAAAATTCATAACTCGTGATTTAATAAAATTAGGATGTCCAAAATTGGATTGTGCACAAATTCAAACATTATTCTATTATTTTTTTATTAATTACGCCGAATTTTCCTTTATACAACAGTACGATAATAACTCAAAACAGCACATTTTCGTGATACGACATTTATATTTTCCACCATCGATATATATCATAAATTATTGCATTAATAGAACAACCAAAACTAAGTTCATAACCTGGTAAAATGAGATTCTTATGAAATCTTATTGACACCTAATTTTATTTAGGACTTCCATAGACTTCCTGGATAGTCGTAGACCACTTTGGGAACCTGTGTTTAAATTAACGATTTGAATGCTTAGACAGTCTTATTCTTTTGGCATAACTTGAATAATCGCCATCAAATGTATAATGATACCTAACCTAAAAATTTAATTTGGATAATACTTATCCATCCAATCATTTGAGTAACACCTATCCAATTACTGTCATTGGCACACAATGAGGATCTCTTGTGTAAAGTTCGAATAGAATTATTGCCGTGGTGTCACTTTCCAAATACATATCACAAAGCTATACCATGTGTTGCAATTAAATTGTCTTTTAATTAATATCAAAAGTGTAGAAAAGACGTTAATTAGCGTTCAAAACTTAGGAAATACATTCTTTAAGAATAACTCAAAGAACGCTAAAAATTTAAGTAAAAGAAAGCGGTAAATAAGGATTTGCGAAGCATTTGATTTTGAACTAATTATTTACTCAGGGTTCCTCGCACGTGGGGAAAATGCTTGATCAAATGTATCAGTGGTATTTACGCTTTGATATCGAATTTTGGTTTGAGTGGCACAAATTAGGGGAGGCCTATGTCCAGCATTGGACTTTTAAAGGCTTATAGATAGATAGATAGATAAATAGAAAGATGGAACTTTAAGAAATGAATATGTAACTTTTTTCTAGACCTGCAATATTTCGATTTTACGCGTTTGGGATTATAGGTATCTATATTATATATATGTACATATACAGGCGTACATATGTACCTATGTAGGCGACGACATTTTATATGACCTGTCTTCTCATTAACCTAAAAACATAAAATAAGTCATCAATTATAACAACAGTACTATCGCTAACACACTTATTCGGGCACTAGGATTTCTTATGTGTGTGTGACATGGACAAATGAATGAAACTATCAGTATCATCCACAACTTGAGTACCGACATTTATCTGTCACATAAATGTCTGTCACGGTTAGGAAATGTACAGTATTGACCCTATTATTAAATGGGTAATTACTTAATGAAGAGCGGGGCATATTTGAACAGGTACCTAAATATTTACGGAAAAGGATGTCCCAATGTCAAAATTAAGTATGTAATAAATATATTGTCATTTTCATATTTCAATTAGTTACGAAGTGGTCTCTTTAATTATAAGCATTTGCCCACATATAAATTTCCACATTCGACTTTAGTCATCCATCGCGTTGAGTCTGTCGCAAAGATGTCTCCAACTAAACATTGGCGTTTGCGATATCGTCCTACTGACCACATAATTTGTTATTACGTGGTCGATGCTTGCCCTAGCTAGTCGCGGGAAGCCGAACCATGACCTCACATCACATTCGACAACAGACCACAAGCTTCTACATAACGCATGTTAATGTAATATGCAATATCGTGTTATCTCAAGCCTGGTCCGACCGGCTCGCCGTAAAAGACAAAACCCGCAAAAACTTTCACCAGAAATTGCATGTTTGACACCTCGACTGGGCCATCATTAAATTAAACTGAGAATCTTACGCATACATAATCGTAATGGTGAATTTGTATAACTTGTCTTCCGCACGACAATCTCCATTTAAGGGTTTTCCAGGTGGAAGTTTCGTAGCGGGAGTGCACCATCAGAAATAACCGAAAAATATCTCCGAAACACATCTCACTTAGATGGTCAAACATTTATTTATTCTTTATTGACCAAGTAACAGTGGTATAATTGGCAGACTTAATGCTTAATTAAATATTACCTATGTCCAGCAGTGGACCTTTAAAGGCTGATAGATAGACAGATAATGGTAAATAACATTCTCTAACAATCAACCTTCAGGATGCGCAGAGCGCCGTTAAATGTTAAATACTATAATAAGAGATAATATTTAAAGTTTGAAAAAGAAAAAAAAATGGATGGCTAGATATATCGAAAAGACAATAATTATATTTAACACGATTCAATATCCCTATCCGTTGCGAAATTTCACTTTTTATCTCCGGATTTTGTACTTTTTATATTCGGTTTGGTTAGTACCTATATTTAGGCAGTGTCCTGCCAGGTGAGCGACATTTCCGTCAAGATACGACAGGTTACAGAACTAACATAGAATAACTCTGTTACGAATAGCCTACGTTACTTCGTAGATCACTGTAGCGCTTACACCCCTGTCATATGTTGTATACGCGTACGCAGATGAGAACAACTTAACGCGCTAAATAAAGCGTTTATCAATACATTAATTAGGAAAATAAAGTTTTGAACTGAACTCCATCCGTCGTAAAAACCCAAATTCGTAATTATGTCGACATTCTAAAATCCAATATGCCTCAAAAACGTGGACATGTCGTCTTGAACATTGTCGTCAGTGATGGATGTATGAGTGAACGATTCATAAACTTATCCATTACTAATATAAGTTGAAAGAAAAAAAACTGACTTTATAGTCAATCTTAGTGCTGGGTTAGTATATCAGCGTCTATGATTATTTATTATCTATGACAAATGGTCCGTGTGATAATACTGGTTGATAATAAAAACAAAAAAATATATATACGAGAAACGATTTCCTCCGTAGAATCATCTGTATCCTGGAGTACATCAAAATCCTTTTCTCATGCAAATGTGCCCGAGCCTTGTAAACTTGTATATTAAAACGTCAAAGGCATTTCGTTTGTATGCAAATTTGACTGTCTGTCCGCCACACCTCAACATGTTTATAACTGGTTATATAAGCATCTGTATTAGACTTATTAGAAGGTTACTTGCTTTTATATGGTAATACTAGTTGCCCTTGAACCCGGAGAGTCATCCTCCTAGTGTTCAAGTAACCTAAAGTTTATGGTCAAATTCAGAGACTATAGACCATTTAAAACCTATTCATAATATAGACTATAAACTGATACTTAATGACGATAAATGCATTATTTCATCCAATCTATAATCATTATCCAAATAGGATAGGAAATATACATAAAGGTTGGATGGAAGAGCATTTAAAAAACAAATAATTAAAATGTTTTTGAGCACGAAAATTAAACAATTTTTTTATACAAAATGGCGGCAAACTACATTTCTCTCTCACGAAGTGATGAGATCTGTGAGATTAACAGATTAAAAAGCAGGACCTTGACAGATACACTTGACCTGTTCTTTGAAACATTTTGAACTCGAACTACAATGAGTTTTCATTGTGCAAGTTATTACGTAAATAAATTTAAAAAATATTTTAATACGATGTCGAGAAAAGGCTTACGTATATGTTAACGAGGTTTCAATTAATCAACTAATTATTTTTTTTCTCCGTGAGAACCATTGTCCGTTCCTATTGTTCATTGTGGGGATTTTTTTTTATCATTTTTCCTATTAATGCAAGTATTTGCAATGTCAGGAATCAGATTACGTGCACGGCTTGTACTTCCGGTTTGTTATAGACACTCAGACGAAGTAAAAATTCTCTCAGCAGGTCATCATTGTACTGTAGAACCAGAACCAAAAATGTCATCATAGGCGTGCTACACACCTTGTCGGGTCGGCATTAATCGGTACAACCACTCGATAAAAAGAATATTCGGATAGAATATGTTATGAAATAAAAGCCGTAGATACTATAGTTTGTACTCAGGCGGTATCTTGACCTGTGAGATTTTAATGCCATTAACCATTATTATTAAATCGATTAATTGATAATCTTGCTAAATCAGTATATTAACAAAAGGTACTAACTTATTATTTATTAAGTACTACTTATTAATATAATGATTTTTCCAAGCGCTTTTTGAGGCCACTAAAATCAGGTTAATTATAGTTTTATTAAATGTTGACTACGGTTTTAAAAACATCAATAAATTTAAACGACGCATTAACGTTTTCTTTCAAAGTAATAATTACATATTTCAAAGAATTTCGTTTTTTTGTGGGATCAAATTACAATAGACCTTTTCACGCGCAAATTACAATGATTTCTCCGGGAGGTCTTTAGAAGTTCCTTCTTGACTTTATACATCTAAATACATATTTTATTTTGTATAATTTGTACAAAAACATACTGATAAACCAGCAATTAACTTAGTTTAAAAGTATAAGTGATTGTAAACGATAAGGAAATGTATATCGCATCGCATATTACCAAACATACGATGCATTTTGTACGTATTATAAGAATTAAAAGTCGTAGTTAAGTAGGATATTACTCTTTTATTTCTTTTAACCTTCACTTCGTTTGACACTGAACTACGAAAATCGACCATATTTCTATTGCAGAGGGCTTTTCTTACCACCCTCTCCACTTAAAAGTAATCTTATCTCATTTCTAAAATGTATTTTATTTTATTTCCAGTTGATAGTACTTGGCATTAGATTACAATAAATAAAAAATAAAATCTCCAAAAATAATGACTTAAATAAATAAAATCATGACAGTAAAGCAAAATATTGTCACTATACGAGATGCAGAGAACCTCTTTACAAATTCAAAAAAATCCTTTACAAATGCAAAAACCCCTTTACACCTACAAAGAACCCTTTTACAAATCCAAAGAACCCCTTTACAAATGCAAGAAAACCCTTTACGTGCGCACGTATTGCATTTTTGCGCAAAATGCAAGATAAAATCGGGCTGATGTATTATGCATAATGCATTACCACGCGTAATAACGTCGATATTCGATACGTATTTTTCGAACACGTAAGGGCAATGGAAACAATAATAAAATATACATTTGTATTTAAACGTATGCATATATTGATATTTCCTCACCAAACATCCCGTGGTTCAAAATTAATTGGATTTACAAATTATAAATAAGACTCAAAACATCATTATCATCATCATAATCCATAACTATCCCACTGCTGGGCTCGAGTCTTTTCTCACAATATGCAAAAGCTGGCCAAGTGCGGATTAGACTTCACACACCTTCGAGAACATTACGGAGAACTCTCAGGTGTGCAGAATTCCTCACGATGTTTCCCTTACAGGTGTGCAAATTAATAAATAGTATCTAGGTACAAATCTAGAATCATCTCCCATGCAGTATAACAGGAATAACTATCATATTACTTCTAGTATTACTACCGTCTATAGATACTATCAAAAACATACCAACAGAAATGGTGCTTCAGATAAAATTACTGCGCTACAAGTTTTCGCAATAGAATCGACATTTTAAAACGACTGAGTCAATAAAACAGTTGCTCAAATGACTTCATTTCAAACGATTATTATGTTATTTGTTTTTATAATTTTACAAACAGTGTCTTACATTTCTTTCTAATACTACAAGCTAGAGAGATCTTCAATGTATTGAATTATGCAGGCTATTTCATACTAGTAGATATAAAAAATATATAATAGAGTATTGTCTCTGGTCTATACTATTAACTTATATTAACCAAAATATAAATATAGGCAAAGGTTTACGGTACAGCTTTTTCAGCTACCGTCTTCTCCCTTTATTCAAGAATATTATAAAAAAATATAAAAAAAAAGAATATAGAAAACTACTAACCACAAAGATTTTTTACTTTTTAACAAAACTACATACTTATATAAATTTAATATTTCCCTATCTCTTTATATATCACCTATGCTAAGCTGCGGTTAATGAACCTTTTGTTTCAACGTATAAGAACTAAAGATAACCTTTTCTATTAAATTATAAGGATAAGTTTATACCTTATTTATCTAATGATTAAACCTCTAAGCTGAAGATAAATTTCATAAGAAGACAGGAGCATTTATAGGTTGTTAAAAACTAGCCTCTAACTAATTCAACTCGTACTTACATGAAGTATTCATCATTCATGGTCCCTATCATAATTTTAAACAAGAAGTAGTAAAAAGTCATAACAAAAATAGTTATTAAAACTTAATAACTATGTGGTTAAAATAATTCAAAGAAATAACTCCTTTAAACACGATAACATCTAAAGAAGGCAAAACGTATCATCAATCTACATCCACAACTCAACGAGTTGCGTCAGCTGTTTAAATGTCGCCATATTTAATTTTGATTTAGAGCGTTAATCTGCTGGAGTGATGTCCCGGATATCCGAAAGCGTAGACATGTCGTGAATTACAGGTCTGTGTGATAGGTTTGTGATCGGAGTTTTTTTTTTAATTCGTCGCAATTTGATTTTGATTTAAATTATGTTTGGAATATACTTGGTTTAGTAATAATGAATACTTTTTACGTATACAAAACTTCTGATTAATTCCCTCTATAAAAGTATGCTTTACCATACTCTTATTTTAATAGGAATGCAATTTGGAAATTATTTTAAA
>DWPA01005282.1:0-11967 GCA_018251375.1 Calpodes ethlius
TAAAAAGGGAAGTAGAGTTACGGCGAGACCTGGTCGGGTTCAAGGTCCTGGAGGTGGGAGACACGGCGATGGTGTCGGCCCGGACCATTAAATTACTCAGCACCATGGAGATCAGCGTGGTGGCGCTCGGGTGTCTGGTCTTCATCGGAGCTTTCACTACAGCGGTCTGCATACTGTGTGTTAGGAGAACCAGGAGGTAATCAATCTTTCATATTGTTTAATATGTTGCCCTTACCTGCAGCTACTTAAGGCAAACTTGACCTAGTAGGTTATATCAGAGAACAAAAATGTTTATAGCGCAATAAAACATTTAATATACACTTAATTTGCCGGATGACTTTGATGTCTGCCGTCTTTTACTCGACAATAACACTTATACAAATTTGGTCAATTCCATCTTAACAGGAATATTTATATTAGACAATATTATAGTAGATGTCTTAATTATATTTTTGGGTTTAAAAAAACAAAAATAGATTGACCTATCAATCTGAATCTATCGCTGCGAAATTCTATCGTTCACTAAAGAAACCAAAGTGAGTTAATACAAAAGGTAGGGTATCTTTAATCCGCGTCTGTGATAGAGCGCACTGACATGTGTAACTGCAGCATTGTATTGTAATGGCACTCCCCAGCTTTGATTTCTACTAAGAATATTTGCGCTAATATCATCAGAACGTTTTATCCCGCGTCATTTTATATTTGTCAAAGCATACTTTTTCATGTGATAACAGTTGAAAAAATAGCCCACAAATTTTCCGCGCAAAACTCATTGAACTTTCCATTCGATTTGATTCCAAAATATCACGGTCTATATGAGAAAATACTAAGCTATACTTCTAAAGTAAATGTATGAAAAATTTTGATCGTTACCAAAACTAACGAACACCAATTATTTCAATAACTTTATTTTCTATCGCCCTTTGAGTTCTATCACAGTATAGATGAAATTATTCATCAACTAAATTTTCACAGTAATCAACACTTTTATCAATTCTATTCACATTTTAGTTCAAGTATTCAGGAGGACCTTTCTCTAAAGTATTCATTAGTTTTAGATATATTATGTTTAGTATCTTTGAGGTCCCACAAGTTTTATCTTTTATATTGTACTGTTGCATTTCAGGCACCATCCCCACCACCAAAGAAAGCATGCGCCCCATTATTTTATGTAAAGGCTTCTCGTTGCCAACTCAATGCATGCGTTTGTGATAAATATGTATGGTTGTAATTACATCAATATTTGTTTCTATTTATTTATTACCGTCGGTTTTGTTGATATTGAATAAACATTACGAAATGGTATCTTGTTTTATTGTCTCTCTGTCATTCATTATGCACATTAATATTGTATAGTACACTTAAACCTTTCGTAATTATCTTTGAATTACCTCCAGGATTTGGCGTAGTTAAAGAGCGTTAAGAAAATGGCTGCATTTCGAATAATAATTCTAATATGTGTTTACTTACAATAAAATAATTGAACTCCGTAAGTTTGAAAATTTTACATATTAATCAGATAATGTCATTGTGCAAAATTTGTTAATTTATATAGTGATGATCTAAACAAAAGATTTGTTTATTGAATTCGTTCTATTGAAATTGAGTGCACCAATTAAGTGCACCAAGTGTCAAACATTTTCATTATCAAACCGGTTGCCATTTGATACTTATCTGCCCTTTAGCTAAAGCGAAGTCCAAAACATTAACCCTATACTTCCGTCGACTGACTGCTCTTCTATCTTTTGCCTTAACAGAAAACGCCACAAACCATATTCCCAGCAACGCCTTAACGCTTTCTCAACTGAGCACCTAACTAAGTTCGGAGGTCTTTTCCCGTCGGGCGGCAACCAGTGTCAGGAGCTCAACCAGTCTTACAGCGAAGCCGACTCCTACATCGACGTCATCAACCACAGCACTTTAAAGAAGACTTGTCCTCATGGCAACACCGTGGAGGAATTTGGCAAAGCGCACCAGAAATGCGTAAAGAACCAGCTGGATCCCGCTGGGTCCGAAGGGTTCAATCAAAAGCATGAGAGGGTGTGCATCAAGTTTAATCAGAGACCGCTGCAGAAAAGGTGAGATAATCCTTTCGTTGCATGAAAATTATTTGAAGTTATTTTGGGCTCTATAGTAGTTAAGTCATCTACTAACTCCTATGTATACTGTAAAGTTTGTTAAATATTAATACTAATAAATTACGTACTTGTGGCTAAAGAACTTAAGACGACAGAAGGAGAATTAGGTTTTTCTCATTCGACATTTGCATACCTAATTCTCGAAACAAATAGCTTAAGTTCCTATTTCGAGATAAGCCTTTAAGTAAACCACAAAATTGAAAGATTACAAGGCTATACTCACTCGGATTTTATAGACCTCCTTTTCTGTTCTAAACTTAGACGTCTTGAAATAAATTACAATGATTGTCAAATACGTATTTATATACGTGCTCCATGGACCTATAGTTGTCATACTTACAATACTAAAACTACGCATGTCTTACAAAAACACTAACACACTAGAAATCGACTTAGATATATAATTCAGGTGTTTTATTATTATCTATGTATTTTGGTACTAATTAATAATAATGACCATGTAAAATTATAAAATTGTTGGGTCATCGTCCTCTGAAGAATAAACGCACGTTCGTCTTGGAAAGTAATATATTTACGCCAATACCCATTACGTACGTATTGTCCTTTGTCATCATTAGACATTAAATTAAATATTTTTATTAATATTTGAATGTTTGAAATTACCGAAGTTTGGTAATAATGAGTTACTTTAAAGCCGAATCAATCTGATAACTGACAAGGCTTATTAAAAATTAACCTATTGTAACTAATAAAGTGGGTAATCATTTAACTCACTTTTTACTAACACGTAACTAACACATAATATCCGTATATTACAAGTGAACACAATCTGTTGCATACTCCACACGACGCCACACAACATCGCAACACAGGAAAGGACAGGACACATCGATAACGTCCGTGAATTCCAGTGGCCAGGACTCGGGCATCGCCGAAGCGGGCCGGTGTCCCTGCGGCCAGTCCAGCACGCACACCTCTGAAGAAAGTAGCGGGTATGCAATATAATCTTTACTTATGTTTGGAGATTTGATACACTTGATAATTTGAAAGATGTGCTGGGATGAGGAAGTTATTTTGTCATTCTTTCACGTCCATGACAAAGCGCTTTCATAAATCGGTGTTAAATTCAGAAGGTTGACACACATAAATTTATTACAGACTCCATATGATTTAAATATATGTACTATAATTTGAAAAATGTTGTATAAACTAAATGGTTTAGCAACTTTAATAAAAAACATGCGATGAGCGCTTTGTTTTGGCTATTGATGTGTTTCTTCTTCATTGAGTAGTGTTCACGGTAATAAGATGTTACGTTTCCACCGCGAAAGTATTTGGATCCAGATCCCAACGGTACTGGACACGTCCATGAGCGTAAATATGGCGAAGGGGAGGAGTCAGCTACCCAATCTTGGATTTTGTATACCTTTCAGTATTCACCTACTGTTGTCAAAAATATCTGATTTGTAATTATATATCATTTTGTATCAACCGAAATAAATATTAAATACGCACTTAAAAATTGATTCAGTGAACATCGATAAAGCACAACGGACATTTTCATGTCTGTCACCAAAAATTTTTTTGGTATTCCCCAGCTGCAGCTACGAGGATTCTTTAAAATCGAACCACAACCAAGAACGGCCGAAGCCCTACCAAATCTCCGAGCCGCGGTTCCTGCGCCGCGCCTCCTTCGCTCACCAGCCGTTGGATGGACGGCGATACAACCACCGTCGGCAGTCCTTCTCGGAGAACCTCCAGCGACACTTCCCGCCCTTCGACAGGGTCGGCTCCGGGGGACGAATCACCAAGCAGATATCGACGCCGAATGTCAACATGCCACCGTCGTACTTCTTGAACGGGAAAAAAAATTACAGAAGGAAAGAGGTGCTCAACGAACCGATGATCGATTACGATCACAGCGAGGCGGAGGACTTGTTCGACGTGAAGCTGAATAGACGAACGAGTGGAAAGAATAGGAAGAGAGGGAGTTTCATGGAGCTGGGCGGTCAGGCTGCGGTGTTCGTGGCGACGCCGGCCGCCGCCGAGATCATGAGGCGGCAGGGCAGCGAGCGACTCGTGTTTACAAGGCCTTTGCAGTGAAGTGACAGTGATGACTTTTGGTTTAAATAGTGGAACTTTTATGTCATTGCTACATCTGCGTTCTAACGTGTTAATTATCTTGCTAAAACTTAGCGATCTACTTAGCGCGTTAACAAGAAATAAAATTGTATGTAGAAGACCTTAATGGTCTTCCGGAGCTTATAATCAATGCGTTAACAAAGACGTAATTGGGCGTTGCAGATGTGGCAGAATAATTAGACACCGTTTTTGAAGGTGCGATAAAATTATGTTCTAAATTGAAAATATAGAGTCTCAAAGTGCATATGCAATATTATGATGAATACGTAAGAGTAAAGATGATTTTATATGGAGTGAGGCTTGATGTTGTAATATATTAAGTGAATGTGAATAACTTCCTACCGATATGTTTTAGTGTCGAATTTTCATTTGTAATTTCATTTGCATCGTGTAAATAAAACATTGTCTGTCTCACACTTAAAGAGTAATGATTTTAAATTAGGGCTTATGTAATGTGTTAATTATTTGTGATAATTTTAAATTTATTTTAATATTTCATTATAATGTATTGTTTTGTAAATTGTATACTATATTTGTATAGTTGTAAATAGATCTAAACAAGTATCTTAATTACAAAATATTAGATGAACGTCATTACATACATACAACCAATACTCTGCTGACTATATGCTTTTTATATTAATTACTTGTGGTTGGAAAGTTAATGTAAGTATTTATGAAAAGATAATATTCGTACTTTTAATTTAATCTACTTGAAGTGTGCCATTTGAGAGAGATGTAGAATGTAAACTATACTTCATACATAACCTTATATAAATTCGGTAATATAAAAGTTTATTTTGTTTTAAAGGCCTAAGTTACTCCTTATTACATCAGCTAGCCAATAAAACTCCCGTCAAAATTAATCCAGCCATTTCAGAGATTAGCCAGAATAAACACGTAGATAAACAAAAATTTGTAAAAAATATATAATTTTTGTGTATGTACCGTATGTATATTTACATGCATGTAGTAAAAAGTTGATATATCAATATTACAAACAGACATTCCAATTTTATTTATATGTATAGATTTAAACTTTTATGTGTAAAGCTTAATGAATTCCTGTTTTGTTGTATTCTATCATGACGTATCGCGGTCGTATACTTATATTTGTTTCGATAAACAACTCTTAGCTTTAATAAATTTACGATGAATATTAAGTTGTTGGTTGTAGTGGAGGCGAGGGCCGCAAGTACCTTTGTAAATACTCATTAGAGACATCGCGACGATTGTGTACATTACTGTCTTTTAAGGATCTAATAAAATTATTTCTTTTACTGCTATGTTTATTAAATCTTTCCCCGCATTGATTTGTAATCATTTATTTAATTAAAATTCATTATACCATAATAGGAGTGGTACAAAAAGCAGACTTAATGTTAAAAGCATTCTCTACCAGTAAACCTTTGGAGTAAGCACAGATCAGCGATGGTAACATTTAAGCCAGGAAAAAGACCCGTCCTGTAAATGTAAAAGTAATGTAAAATACTATACATACATAATAATATAAATTGTAGATAAATTTAACCGGTGCAGACATATTTACTTTGGATAAAAAAAACTCAGTCACTAACTACACTAATGCAAGAAGTTGCAGATAGTGGACGCTTAATCTGGCGACGATGTAAGAAAAAGAGATCATTTTTTTTTTATTTATTTATTCAACATAGAACTCTTATATAACAGGATATACAGCCTATTGCGTTAGCGCGCAAATCAATATGTATTGTATTTCATTCCGGTAACGCCAGGATTTTGAATTGTGTAAAGATAAGCGGCTAATGTCGTTAGTAGTGTAGTAGTGTATAATATATTACTTATGTAGTAATCGTACATCGTATTCCAAATATTGAGTTAAACGACATCGGTCCGGGTTATTGCTGGCTTGGAGACCGCTAAAATACCTTTAAAGTTTTCCTGTTTCGGAGGATACCTGAAGCTGTTAACCTGTGTTATTATTGGTAGTCAGTAAGCATGAAAGCGGATAAAAAGTTCTGGCATTATAATTGGCCACTAACCTCTTTACGAATTCGCATTGAAGCAGTCGTAAAGAAAGTTTTAGGCCTCCTTAATTGAGATACCCGTAGCATACAACGGGCCAGTTAAAGGATGAAGCACTTAGAAAAGTATCAGCAGAACTGGACATAATAATTGCTTAGAAACTCCGCTAGACATAAAAAAGTATAAAGTTAAACGCTTGATTGAAGTTATTGATTTAAAGTCGAGACGGATGAAGATGCGGGCGACAAGTTGAAGTATAGAAACATTACATAAAACCTTGGGTTTGATAATCTTAGCATCTGCTAGCATCAGAACAAGAGAATTAATTTTCAAAGTCTTTGTAACACAAAGATATAAAGCAACTCAATTTTACTACTTCACCGAATGCCAATAGCGATCGTAAAAAAGAAAAAGAACGGCTACAAGTTATGAAAAAAAATACAAAATGAGTTATAGCGAGGAATAAATAAGAAATGTAACGTCGCTCGCTGCGCTGGACTCCAGCTTCTGGCTGAATTGGTGCTGTTTATTTTTTTTTCTCTATAGTATGACAATGGTTTAAAGGTTTCAAAAGACTATACAACAAAAAATATTATTTATAAGTTGATATTTATTGTCCCAATTCGACCTGGCCCAAAGCTGGACTTGAGTCTCCTTTCAGAATATTTGGGAGCATTTTCAGCATATAAACAAGCAATAAAACTGAAATTGGTATGGAATTGTCTACACTGGTCAGTTAAATAAACTAATACCAAAACTATTTTTCTACAGATGTAAGGAATCGGTTGTATTTGCAAAATCAACTTATAGATGTTGGTTTCAACTTGAAAAAGTAATGTTGGAACTTTATCTTTTAAGTTACAGACAAAATTCTTACTAACTTTGGACTGGTCTTTAAAGTAAACAGAAAACATGAGGTAAGCGCCAGATTCGGTAACTTAATAAACATAATAAATTTAATAAAAAATAAAAGTCCTGATAAATGCAAATGTGTGGTGTCCCCAGCTCATTCATAAGTCTCGTGGGGTCGTCGTCCGCCGTAGATGTCGCTACCGTTTGTTATGACACGGCCCCCACCACTCGGCTACGCGGCGTATACGTGGTGACAACATTCTGACCGTCTTTTCGTGTAACTAATATTCTATAGTTTTACAAGAACTATAGCTTTTTCGTAACAATTACAATTACGTCAAATAGAAGATAACTTATTAGCTATCTATCTTTTCTATTGAATTAGTTAGAGGATGAAAACATATTTGCCTTATGATATTTGCGTATGTTTAGTTAATTTTATACACATTGTAATAGAGTAGTCATAGCTTAGTGGTTCGAACATCGGTTCTCCGAACGTAGGAGCGCGAGCTCGAATCGTGCACGCACCTCTAATTTTCAGAAAGTTATGTACATATTAGAAGTTAATTATCACTTGCTTCAATGAAGAAAAACATCAAGAGGAAACCTCGCGCACCCGAGAGTTCTCCATAATGTTCTCGAAAGTTAACGCTAGTGTGGTAGACTATAACCTGTACCCCTCACATTGTGAGGAGACCCGAGCCCAGCACTGAGATAGTTATGGGTTGTGATGATGATGAAATTAAATTCTAATACCTGTACCTATAAACTTTAAATTTGGTTACAATACGTCTAAAGTTTGTAGTGGTCAGTGAACTCCAGGTGTAGTGTAGAAACACGTACACCACAGTGGATATTATAAATATTAAGCATAATGCGCCGAGGTTACCAGCAACATAACAGACCCCCCTATGGCTATCGATTAAGATCATCTACGTTAAGGAAGCCAGTTTTCTACCTTAAAATAATAAAGACTAGTTCAAACACAAGTCTCTCTGGGAGCGGGAAGCGAAAATGGATTTACTTGCATACAAATTATTATCGTTTACTCTAGTGATGATTGTAGAAAGAAAACGCCTAATTCATTCAGCGTAATGGTCCTAAATAAAGTTGAAACAAAAATTTCAATACCAAAAGTGTCAATAAATGAAAATTGAAAAATAATTAAAATTGTTTTTTTTTTGCCCTTGTTCGTACCATTTTAATCTGCCACGTATCATTAAAACGGCAAAGTTAATACAAATGATAAATCGACATTGAAACGCTTTGATTATCCGTTGTTTTCAAAATAATGACATCACACAATTCAAAATGGCGCTCCCCAAATTACATAAAATTAAAAAAGTGTACATAAAAACACCTGAATACCAACCTTGACCTATGTTACTTCAAGTATACCGTTGCAAATTTAATTACATCGCTTATATCGATTCTTGACATGAATGTACGTCACGTTGATTTGGCCGAGGTTTCATTGTTCCACAATTCCCTTCTTTTTTCTATCACTTTTACTGAGCATGAAATACTTTACTGCCATTATATAGAAAAGTTATAATCCATATACGAGTAAGATGTGAGAAGTAGGTTTTATGAAGTATCACGACTCATCTATAGGGATATAAAAGATTTTTATGGTGACCGAATTGTTCGTATGGGACCTTGGAGGGCGACGGTTATTCTACATTCGGTACTAAATCGTGCTTCATCACAAACCATTACCTGCTGATCGGACATCTTATAAGGAAAGGGGTTAAGGCCGTGGGTATCATCAAATTAAGATATAAGTCGATTATTAGGTAGAACCTTTATTTATTGTTTAACAAATGTAATTTAACATTTTTCTATCGTCACAGCAAACTTTGATAACTGAAGACCTTTAATAAGACACAAATACGGTTGTCCAATACATTTATGATCATTATTTTAGCTTCAATAGTCAGGTTACACATCGAATGTGACGATGCCGACGGGACGCAGTCAGGTTATAATGTATTAGATATTAAAGCTATCACACAGACAATTATCACATGCTGCCAGACAAAAATTTCCCCGTCGAAAATAAAATCTCGATCATGTTTAAAATTCTTAAATATAAGATAAATTGATTTCGTAGCACCATTAACTGTAACAATCATAAACGACTTTGCCGACATTAAAGATTAATGGACGATAATGGGGAACCGCCCCATCGTTAATTTTTAGGTTTACTGCGATTTTACGATGTTAACAAAAACATTTCTGGTATAGTGCCTGGGACGTTACCTACGAATTATTTTATATCAGAATTTAGAGCACCGGTGACTGGCTAAATAACTGGGTATTTTAACTGGAACAAGACGCATAGGTTTATCTATATATGTCAATAAAATTGGAGTGTCTGTTTGTAATATTGAAATAACCGCTTTTTACTGCATGCATTTGAATATACAGTACATACAAAAATATAACATTTTTTTTTTTTGTCTGGCTGTTTGTTCTAGCGAATCTCTGAAATGGCTGGACCGATTTTAACGGTACTATTATTGACAGGTAGCTGATGCAATAAGGGGTAACTAAGGCCACTATAACAAAATATAGCTTGTTTGCAATAAAACTAATGGTTTCGATATAGTTTTAATCGACCCCACAATTAGAATATAAACTTAAAACGATGAACTCGATGGTATTAGTTCGCTCGACTTCGTTCATAGGTCGTAAAAGTATGCCTTTTTGATAATCGCCATCTTGGCGCTGATTGCTGCGGTGACTAATCGCGGGGATCCGTGGAACTAATGATATATTGTCTTAAGATAAATGTCAGCTCAACGTAAGACCCATTAACGTCAAATTTAGTTCCCGTGATGGTTTACGGAAGCGTCTCATATCGTCACAAAAATCAGTTGTCACTTTATAAGGCATATATTAAACTTTACCTCACAAAATATATTTTAGATGATAAAGATGTAGTATAAATTAGAGTTTGATATAAATATTTTAACTGTTTGTTTATGGTTTATTGGACATTCACAAAATAAATTACAATGAGCGGGCTTAATATCTTGTTTGTAACCGTTGTTGCTCCACATTCCTGCTTTTATTATAATAATATGTTTTGAGTAGTACTTCATTTTATTTGCCCTGATATATCGATGGAATATTTGATTTTATTTACTAACTTAAATTTAGATTATGTTTAACTAATTAAACAGAAATATGTCTATTCGTTATAATTCCGGTATAAAATGATATTGACAAATTTATAACATCAAAGGATAATCAGAAATTTCATGTAGGTGGTTCATCAGCATTCATATCTAATTATTATTCAAATATACTACTGAATAGCCTCTTGAGAATATTCTCTGTGCTACTTAATTTATCAGCACATATTATTTACAATGTGTGTGACGCATTAGCTAAATACTGTCCTGGGTTCGATTCCCGGCGAGTCAACAATTTTCATGATGAGTTTCAATTTTCTTTTCTCGGTACGTGTGTGTCTTCTTGTTTGTCTCCATGGCACTTACAACACAGGAAACCCCTGCGTGGGGCTGTGACTGCGTAGCGTTATTTATAATTATTTATATACTATTCTTGATTACCATAATCAAATACGCACTAAATTACTGTCTAGCTTATCATTTTCATTGAACTTTCCCGTAATAGCCGTTGAAGTAAACAGTAAAGTTCAGGCTAAGTACCTAACACCCGGTTCTCGGATATTATTAAGTACGTACGTAGATTTCGGCGTAAGATATCAAGTTGCAGCTTTCGTAAACATTCGTGAGCCTCCGCGTTATATCTGATTATCTTGTTTACAGCCCAAAATGACGGCAAGAATTGCCTTGTATTTTATCTTTATGGGCGCCAACGTAAGTAACATATGTACGGAGTCGTTTAACTTGATTAGTTCTATAAAAACTGTCTTTTCTTTTGCAACTGTTATACTTTCTTAATAAATAAATATTCGGTAATAAGAACCAGTACGTAATAAACTAACGTCTGGGTTTGGAGGATTTTTTATGTAAGTAGCGTACAGACGACCGGACTTGACAATTGCTGAGAAATATTCACCGTCACCTATTAATATCAGGATCTGAGAAGGTTATTCGAAAGACATAAAACATAACTTCATGGTAATTCAAGAGTCTCTCATCCTAATTTAAAAGGCATAAAGCATTCACCTTCTCCAGTTCTTAATTCAAGACGATTATAACTTACTCCAGTTTCTTCCCTACAGCGTGGATTAGTCACCAATCTAAAGGTCACCATCTGAAGGTCAAATATCCCTGTACACTTACAACATTGCTTTACGACTCATTACTACGATGACAGCTTCAATAAACAACATCAGCGAAGTCATACTCAACATGCTGTAGATTTGTGAACACAATAACTTCAATTATACCTGTATCAATGTCCCCGATGAAAATGCCGTATTGTGCTATTACTAACTTTTTATTATGTGATATTTGGAATCTACAACTCGTAATACATCTATGCAATGTTTTCTTGGTATATTTCATTATTACCTTCGGAATTACGGTAGCAAACAGCATTTTTCATCGGAAATTCAAGTATAACGCTCATACACTGTATCACACACATTTGGTGTATTTTAGAATTTTCATAATTACAACTACATCTAAGGAGATAGTAGAGTTAGTTAACTTTTAGATTATTTCGAAAACTAAAAAAAAATGCTTTATTTTCATGTTTATGTTTTTTAGATAACGTTTTTTTTCTACCTATAGAATTATTCACAAAATATTAGTTTTTCTTTTTTCCTTAAATGTTTTGATTTTACAATTACCGCTTTATTCGTCGGGGGTATGTATTTATATAGAAACTACTAGATGCACAAGTTTTGTATTGGAAATCGCAAATAGTA
>DWPA01005283.1:0-11965 GCA_018251375.1 Calpodes ethlius
ATTTATCCATTAAGCGTAGAAAGAAAGAATGTATCGTTGTTCCTATGAGGGTGGAATGATCATAATTGATCAAACCCTCTATAATTAAAAAGAAAAAATAATCGATCACAGTACAATGTCGATAACGAACGAAGACGGTACAACGTACAATATGAAATCAATTATGTATGAACTTAATATATTTATAGTTAAGAACAATAACACTAGCACACGAACCAGTCGTCTGCCGCCATCATCATGACATGTAAACAAAACGCGACGCACACTCCATCTGTTGTCTGTCACGTGTACAAACCAATCTCTCTGCCTGTCTGTCTATCATCTGTACTGTGTTTGTAATACTCTGTTTGTCACGACTAGGTGTTGATAATGCCTACAGCTACAAGGCGCGTCACCACGGTCGTTGATGGTGCACCTCAGGGGGGTGGAAAGGTAAAATGCATGGAAACGCTTCTTAACTTGGAGCATATATCAAATACTGCGTGAAAGGGATTCAATTAACTCTTTCTCGCTGTTGATTATACGATAATGTTGACAATCTTTTGAAGTTATAGACGTTCTACTATATTTCTGATATGGTCTATCATCCTTTAACTATCATTGAATCACATTACATTAGTTGTCCTCCTGTTGTGCTGGACTCTCCTCTCTTAATGTGAGGTGTACAGGTCATAGTCCAACACGTTGAGCGATGAAGTGCGGATTGAAAGCAATAAACACACCTTTGACAACATTATGGAAAACTCAGAGGTGAGCAGGTTTCCTCACGACGTCTTCCTTTACCTAAATATAAATGTCCAATAATACTTTTTCTTTCGTTCGGCTTACACTATCTATCGATCCTAAAATATGTTTATCCTGGCTAGGAAACTGCTCGGGGGTTTCATTTTCTTTTTTGATCCCGAGCACAGTGGATATTAATAAATTACTTCTGATTGTTCTCCCGATTATCAACCCTACGTACAATCAACGGTATACCTGTACACAACAGACGATGTACGCAAATTATAGTTTAATGAAGATGATCCTGTTTGGTAAATGCTCTAAGCTTTTATAAATTTGTGTTTCTTTATGTACTCGTATTGTTCGGCCTTTTTGTCTAGGTGCGCCCACTTCGTACTACCTCTAGCGATTCGCTGAATATGTTTATTAACCAACTCAATTTTCCTTTAACGTCTATATTGTTCCTAAAAATCTTTTATTTCAATATTAATCGCAACGTTGCTTTATAACGCTTTCGGTAGCAGTGATAGGCTCGCCAATGCTTTACACTGACCTTTTTTCCTCCTATATCTCGTTTACAGTAGTGTAATAACTGACCTGCTACATATTCGGATAATATAAAGAAAAAATGCTTTAGAACGTGTTCTATCAAATAGCTAATGTAGTGTGCATATAGTACATAGTAGTTAGATATAGTATTTTATTATTGTATTGATTTTATAGAAAGCTTGAGGTTATATTTGTGAAGTAGACTGTTTCCAGTAGTATAATTAAACTAATGTTACATAAATAAATGAGTTACCTGTGTATGCTTAAGAATTAATAGCTTAGTAGCAATTTTTTTCCAAGTAGAATAATATGCTTTGTTCTATAGAAAAATCTCTTTGATTATTAGCTGTAGAAGTTAGTGAATACATAAATATTAAAAAAAAGAAAACCAAATAAAATGTTAACCTATAAAGTTATAACAAAACAAACAATAAAATATTATAAAAGTGGAAATAGCAATGCATAATGTGTCCGTATCTAATTTATTAAACAATCTTAATTTTCCCTAATGAAGTATGAACAATATAAAAGTATTCCCTGAAAAATAAAACTCCTTTATTAATCCAAATGTATCAAACAATCCTGTATGGAGTATTTTTCACCCACTACCCGCAATTCAACTTAAAACTAAAATCAGAAGGTACTTGAATAAAACTACAAGGTCATTTGAAAACGTTATAGAAAAAGAAGAAACACCGCGACAAGAAACGAGACAAGGATAAGGAGGTGCAAGCTTCCCTGATGGTGGCTTGTCTGAAGAGGTTGTTGCCGGTCGGGCTGAACTTGTTCGCGGGCAGGGAGCAGGAGCTGGTGCAACATTGCAAGGATCGCTTCTTGAAGGTGAATAAAACATTATTCACTGTATTGGGGCGTATTACAACACTGACCCTATTAGCATGCCAGCATACTACGATGCCGTAAATCCGACAGAAGGGGACTCGCTTGATTATTATTAATAATGAGGATTCATTACAATTCTTACTGATATGGGTACGTCTTTCGTAATAGTTATGGGAGTGAAAACTTAAATTATATAGTGGAGAAATAAATAGTCACTTTTATATCGGATTATATCAAACTTGCTTTTTGTTTTTTTTTGCATTTTAAATGCAAAATAAAATTATAATTATTAAACATATTATCTACGGAGTTTGAAATTATATTGTTTTTAACCAGAAAATGTCCGAGCAAGACGTATCAGAATACGCGAAGACTCAGCTGACGTTGCCGGATAAGATCGACCCGGCGGACGAGATGTCGTGGCAGCACTACCTGTACAGCAAGCTGGGGTCGAAGAGCAAAACCTCGGTCACGGTGGACACGCCCGAGAACAAGGCCAAGATCATTGATGATACCGTGGAGCGGATTGTGGCTATGAGCAAAGTGTTGTTTGGACTGCATATGGTAAGGAGCAAAGCTTATGGAGGGTAGTTCTTTAATCAAATTATCGGTATTCTATTAACTGAGTATTGTCAAGTCAGCTGTCCAGAAATTGTTTTTTTTTTGTTTTATGTCTTCTTTTGAGAGAGATCTCTTCTGTGTTGATATCATACGAAGCATCCCAAATTTTAAGAATATTTCGATGATTTTGATGTCATAAAAGAACCGGTACCTTAACGCGTAACTTTCAAAGGTTTATTCGGAGGGGGGGGAAGCTTTAAAAATATTTAAGTACTTATTTTCATGTAAGGAACTGTAAAAATGAGTTCTAAGTTAGTTAACGTCAAAGTTGATTGTCTTTTGTTTTTGATGTAATAAGACACCAACATAACTAAGATAGACATTTTCATCTTTCTTTCATTTTATTTCATAAGTTTGTTTTCCCCAAATATAGATAGACCACCCACAACAAATGAGCAAGAACGTGTATCGTTCGGTAGTGTCGATACAGCGCAAGCGGGCCGTCATTGCCTGCTTTAGACAGACGTCGCTGCATTCACTGCCGAGGTTCAATTGAATTTGTGCCGTGTGCTCTTTGTTTTACGGTTCTATGTTGTTAGTTAACATTACTTATAAGTTACTCTACCTTACATCTGTGTGCGTGCATGTTTATGAATGTGTGTGATTTAAGTTGTAAATTCGTATCAACATAAATGCAACGTAATGAAACATACGATTTTATATGTATGTATTGGTATTGATGAAAAATTGCAGGCGCGTATCATTTTATCGTAACTGGAAAACTTTATATATCACACAATATATAAATAGACTAAGGTGTCATATAAGGCTCTTATCGATCATTAGAATGACAAGAATTTCATATTGATATAAGGCTCTTTATTAAGTTAGCATGACAAGGTTTTTGTACGACCCGTAATGTGTATGTAATGGTAGATCTTTAACGACTACTTACTACAAAAGCTCTGCAAAATCAAAGTAATACCTCTAAAGTATATTCATACGGAATTGAGAATATGAAAAGTCCCCTTTCCTTTATCAATGAGCAATTAGCACTTAAATGATTTTCTATAATATAACAATGATCTAATCAATAATATATTGAATAAACCGTGTGTAAATTTTATAATATAGTGTTAATTTTAGCTATAACAATACGTAATTAGTTCCCTAGAAATAACCCGTGTGTGTGCATGCTGCGTATTGGACTAACAAGGCGACGAAGCCGAAGCAACGCTCCGATAACTGGAAGCGGATACTGTGCGCGGCGAGGAAACGGGCCGCTATTGCATGCTTGAGGTCCATTCACTTGTATAAAATCAGTCGGTAAGTTTATTGTACACAGTAAAAGAATGGGCCTTTGAATCAAGTTGGTTTTGTATCAAAAGAATAAATTTTTTTAATGGTCCTTCGAGCTGAATTTATGTTTAGAATATAAAAAAGGGTTAGCGGGTTATGTTGTATGGTCGTGAAATGGAATGACTCATATTATTTACCAAGATTATAATGCCTAATATATAATATATTACGTCTTAACAACTGGATTCAAATATTTTATTTTGCAACATACGAGTATAACTTTGTTTTGGTTTAAAAGTTGTTATTCTGATGTTAAGTAAGATGACCTATTTATGTTTTAAATATTTTACATATCTCACTAAATCTATTCAATTTGAAGACATTGTTATTATACATTTTTTTATAAAAAACAATAATAATTGATAATTATGTCAACAGGCATAGAGCTTGTAACATTTTTGCACGCACGTACTACGAGCTATGGTTGGAAGAAGAAAATGTCGGTCAAGAAGTCATGATAGAAGATCTCACTGTAAGTAAATTGTTATTTTAACTAGTTTATCATGAACCTTACTTTAAATTTAAAACCTTTCTAGTAGCTGTATATTTAAAGTCAACGTGTTTTGTTATGTGATTCAGAAATCCATTACTTAGACAAATTATACATTGTACTGTATACCTATCAATGAAAAACAAAAGATACCGAAAAAAAAATATTATTGAGAAAATTTATTCTTCTTCATTTTCTTTATCAAGGAGGTTATAGACCATTTGTTCATGTTTCTTCTAGTTAACGGCAACACACACTATTTTACTAATTTATCTGATTAAACTTTAATTAATTAGTACCAATGATTACTTTAAATTCTATTGCCGGATCATTTCAATATTTATTTAATACAAAAATATATTTCAGCAATCGTTCGAAGATGCAGAATTAAAGAAGAGTGACGTAGTAGAAGAAGAGGGAAAACCTGATCCTCTGACTCAGCTCGTAACCACATTCTGTAGAGGAGCTATGACCGAGCGGTCTGGGGCTTTGCAGGTGTGGGACCGTTCGATCTACATGCAGAATAACTATTTAAATAAATACATATATATTATGTTACAGTAGAAGTTAAATGTAAATGTTAAATTTGATCTGAAGAGTAATATTCTTAGGTATGGGGCCAGATAAGGGAAATCCTTAACAGTTAACTGTTATAGTTAATATTATTTTATTTAGAATAATAACGGTAACTACGCACTCATTTAGAACCACAACCTTAAACAATTATTTTTTAATTTAGTTTATATAATAACACGATACACACGAGGGAAATTACATTTTATATTATATGTATTACAGGAGGATCCGTTATATATGTCGTACGCGCACATAATCGCCAAGTCGTGTGGAGAAGAAGAGGAAGAAGGTGGTGGGGAAGAAGAAGAGGGAGGTGGAGAAGCCGAGGCTGAGGATGAAGGTGGTGCTAGTATACACGTAAGTTGGATAAAAAAATATTTGTATTAACATATACTTAATCAACACTTAAAAAATGATGTAGATACTAAGTTACATCTGAAATATGCGTGCGTACTTGGCCAGCGTGGTGGACTATGGCCTGTACCCGTCACATTGTGTGAGTAGACCCGAGCCCAGCAGTGGGACAGTTATGGGTTGAGGTTACTATTATTATATATGCGTGCGTAAAGATTTAATTCGTGAATTGTTCAGTAATTATGTAATACTTATTAATTACTCTCTAACTCAAGTGTACCCATTACCAGTCCACTTTGTACCAGTTGGTAAACTGAAATTCAAAGTTATTTAATATCTATTAATATGCTTATGAACATAAATGTGAACATTACGATTTTTGTACCGTTTGGGAGAAGCAGGAAAATAAGAAGCGGCGAAAGAAGTTTCCTAGCACTAATTTTGAAATGTGCTATTTCTTTAAAAAATAATTTAGCATTACCTTGTGAGGACGGGAACATATGATTATGAATTTCCTGCATTTTCAAAGGTTAAGCTTAAATAGTAATTTCATACACACATTTAAGCCACTTCTGAAGTTTTAAAGATTGATACTCTATTCAGACGTTATTTATCTTAAGAATAAATTATATTTTCCATTTTATTGAATTCATTAAATTATTCTAAATTTAAAATGCATAATATAATAAAGTAATTCTCACGTTACACGCAGAAAACTATGGAAATGTTTATGGTACGTACTTAGTATAATATGAATTGATTACAATATTTTTACAATGTTTTATGTCCTTATCCAAACACAACTTTATCACTCAGCACATTTTATAAATTATACAAGAAGAACATAATTTATTCTTAGGAACAAGAGATGGAGAAACAGAAGCTCCTATTCCACCAAGCCAGGCTGGCCAACCGTGGCGTGGCTGAAATGGTTCTTCTTCACATATCCGCGTCCAAGGGTATACCGAGCGAAATGGTCATGAAGACGCTGCAACTAGGCATCTCTATCCTACGTGGTGGTAACATCGACATACAAATGGTAAGCTTAATTATCATTACAATATTCTATCTATCCATAATCTTTTGTAAACTTAGTAGGTAAAGTAATAAATCAAATACGTGTATATGTGACTTGGAAAATTTCTAGTTGGGGATTATGGATAGATAAATATGTGACCGACTTCAAATTAATAACTTCTTAAGCTTATATCGTTGAACCTTATTATAATACTTTGAAACTGAACTTTACAACATCATTATAATCGATTTTAATTATAAAGTAATATTCGTGAAAATATCACAATATAGAATGATGCCTCATTTTTTATATCATTAGAAGATAAGGTTTCTGAAAAAAATCCAGAAAAAGGTATAAATAAATCGATTATAAATAAAACAACCTACATACGTCCTGAACTAGCACAGACTAAGCAATATTTTTTCATTTACTATGATTTAATAATATAGAGTAATAAACACTGTTTATTCAATACTTGTGTTTTTAATTCAGGGAATGTTAAACCATCTCAAAGACAAGAAAGACGTCGGCTTCTTCACGTCAATCGCTGGTCTCATGAACTCCTGCTCTGTGCTGGATTTGGATGCTTTCGAGAGGAATACTAAGGCTGAAGGTACGTCGTCATCTTTTGTCACTGTCACCGTTAATGTCCGTTATGATATTTCTGATGGACAGTCTTCTCACAGAATGAAGATTTCGTAAACAGTTTGATTGTATAATAAATCTTTGGCTTTCAAGTTGTAATTTTTATTGCAAATCAATTAGGCGGTCTTAGGATTACGGAAGTCATGACTTCCCCAAAATTGTACCATACTTAAAGTTCCTGTAGAATGTTTGAAATTTCTTTCTTTGCTTATTATTTCCAAGTAATTTAAGTCGGTGAAGTATGTAAACTATTACATTAACGTTAAATTTTACAAATAGTATTTGTTCTGTCTGATATGATCACAAACTTTCACAGCAAAATTTCCGCCGGTTCTGGAACTTATACACATATTTTACCATTTTTATGTTTTTATATTACACTTAAAACAAAAATTTACTGACTGTCAAACAACGTACGTAATGAGACCCTTTAGAAATTCATTACCTAAATAGGTAAAATAGGAGATAAAAATTTGAATGACTAAAAATATACGAATGAAATCAATACCACCGACCCGTACCTTATTCTATTCTACCCGCCTAAACTATCGACAACCTACATAAGGTTATTCATGTATCTGATAACATTGTCCAGGTTTGGGCGTGGGCCTAGAGGGCGCTGCGGGCGAGAAGAACATGCACGACGCTGAGTTCACGTGCGCGCTCTTTAGATTCATACAGCTCACTTGTGAAGGACACAACCTCGGTTAGTATACTGATCTTTTATATAATTATTCGGCAAGCAGGAAGCTTAGTTACCTTATAGCATGTCATAGCCTAGTGGTATGAACTATGGTTTCCCGAACGTGGGGGCGTGAGTTCGAATTGTGCACGCACCTCTAATTTTCAAAAGTTATGTGCGAATTACAAGTTAATTATCACTTGATTCTTAAAAGGAAAACAGCGTGAGGAAACCTGCAGATTCGGCAGTTTTCTATAATGTTCTCGAAGGTGTTTGAAGTCTGCCAATTCGCACTTGGTCAACGTTGTTAACTATAGCCTGTACCCTCACATTGTGAGAGGAGACACGAGTCCAGCAGTGGGACATTTATAGGTTGTGATGATTAACACTAAAGTCATCACCAATGCGTCACCGAGCAAAACCAAAGCAAAGGATTTGTTGGTAACGGGCTCTACAACATTACTACAAATAAGAACAATAATTAATTATCAATAAACAATCTAATTTACGAAAAATAACTTTCACCAAAGTATGCGCGTTAAAAATTATTTGTCAAATTCCCGCTAGGGATGGGAACATCTCCCGCCACTGTAGTGCTGTCCGTTTACCGGTTGGTCTGATACTTCATGTAACATTACTGACGTAGATTAAATAACTGCCAGCTAGACACGAGGGTGATAAACCTTGTCGTACGATTATAGTTATTCGTTAAAATTGTTTACTTTTACTGCCATCCGTGAATGTATCGTAATTGTTCTCGTACGAAATAAACATTGTTTCTTATATTGGTACTGTAGAATAGAAATTGAGTCCATAAAGTTACAATCATATATTTCAATATACATTAATAGGATGTTGTACAAAAGACTTAGACTTACAGCCATATAGAGGCATCTCTTCCAGATAAACTTTGGACATAGGATAATGATTAGGTTGCACAAACTATATAATTTGATATCAAATAACCGTTCGCTGCTGAAAAGCTGCCAACAACCATACATTTAGAAAGATAATTATTTGAGAGAATAGAATAATATATCTACATTTAAGTGATCGTGAATATTGTATTTCAGAATGGCAGAACTACCTCCGTACGCAAGCTGGTAACACCACCACCGTGAATGTGGTCATCTGTACCGTGGATTACCTGCTGAGGCTGCAAGAATCTATTATGGACTTTTACTGGCATTACTCAAGCAAGGTATGAAAATTGATAGAAGGTTATTAGTTTATTATTAAGAAGAGTAAAAGCTATGCTTTTATATATTATATTCTTGGAATTTATAATGTAAGATTTAATAAAGTTGTTACAACGAAGACTAATGTTACAAAACTTGCATTATTGAAACATATTGATTTTGAAGATGTTTCGATGTCATATTATCAATAAAATTCAACAATTTACCTACACCACACACTTGTTATCTTTCATTCGAAATTTTGGACGTAAAATAATCTGTATTTACAGGAACTTATTGACCCTGCGGGTAAAGCGAACTTCTTCAAGGCGATCGGAGTGGCTTCTCAAGTGTTCAACACTCTCACTGAGGTCATCCAAGGTCCTTGCACGCAGAATCAACAGGCCTTAGCGCACTCTAGGTACCTACTTCATGTGAAGAACAAAAGCATGAAACTAATAACAGTATATTATGTACAGCGGCGGCCTTACTCATTACGAGGCTCTGAGCATTGAGGTCTTTACGAGACCTTTTGTCTTTTGTGAAAAATATCTATGCGAAAATAGGTCTGGTTGTTTGGTTTAGATATTTTTTGTTATGTTCGACAAGAAATGCTAAAGTTATATAAATAAATGAAATTTGAGTTGATTCGCATTTTACATTGAAATTGCTTGGGTAGATGCGCGAGGCCCCTGCAAGAGTCAGACCTCGGGCGATTGCCCTGTTCGCCATCCCTGTAATAATGAACCGTAATTGACGTCATATTCATATATATCGCTTCTTTTATATATTTTTAGTATTCGAAATTGCTTACTGATGTACTTATATCGGATTAATCCGACTTCTGACCTACCATCCTTCCTTCCTTCTACCTACCTTCTAACCTTGACTTTGTTCAGAAATCGTCAAAATTTTATGCTCGTTTGCAACTTTTTTCATTTTGGTATGGTGAAGTTAAGTAAAAGTTCGTAGAATGGAACTCAAGAAGATTAAAATGCTGTGCTTTAATAGCTGGTACGGGTCAAGTACTTTTCACAAATGAGTCATTGTTCCCCGCAGGTTGTGGGATGCCGTTGGTGGGTTCCTGTTCCTGTTCTCTCACATGCAGGACAAGCTGTCGAAGCACTCATCGCAGGTCGATCTCCTCAAGGAGCTGCTCAACTTGCAGAAGGACATGATCACCATGATGCTGTCCATGTTGGAAGGAAACGTTGTAAATGGTATGTACATTTGCTTAGTTTCCGGGTGGTACGAAAATAATATTATACATAATATGGTTTAAAATAATGATTTGAATGTCCTGTATCCCAGTAAGTTGTGGTCTTACTATCAAAGTGGGTCCAAAGGGGGTCCCAGGTTCTGTTCCAGACAGGAGCGGATAGTTTTACGGTCGCAATTGTTTGTAAAGTATTTGTTTTATCTATGCCACCTGTTACATGGTGACAGCTTAGTGTAGTGTTATAAGTGTGTCCCCGGTAATTTATTTATATATGATAATCGTGAAGTTTAAAATACCGATAGATTATATAGAATAACGTGCACAAATTCCATTAGCAACACCGAATTCTTTATTTTCGGTACTCATATAATATACAATGCGCTTTCAAAGCAAATTAAACTTTAAATTAATTACGCTTATGTATGTGTGTTCTCTATAGATCAGTCTATGTTCCTGGTGTTGAACTTCTATAGTTACAACTAACCCTTTTAAGTTGCAATTAATCATAATCTAGAACCTTCGAAGTTGTATTAAGACTTTCATGCACAGAATATAATACTATTGTTGTCAATAACTTGTATTTACTACAATGTGGACTCATTAATAACACATTTCCAATACCCAGGTACGATCGGAAAACAGATGGTGGATACTCTGGTAGAATCGGCGTCAAACGTGGAACTGATCCTGAAGTACTTCGACATGTTCCTTAAACTGAAGGACCTGACGTCGAGCGCGAGCTTCCAGGAGATCGACGCCAACAATGACGGCTGGGTGCTGCCCAAGGACTTCAAGGAGAAAATGGAACAGCAGAAGAGTTATACGCCGTAAGTTGTATACTAAAAGTTTTTGTTGACTAATTCTGCATTATTTGTTTCAATCCTAACTCTTTCACTCGGTTTATTGAGCTCTGTTGCTACGAATAAACAAAGTCAAAGTGTTGATTTCCATATTATATTCTCACAGGGAAGAGATAGAATTCCTGCTAGCATGCTGCGAGACCAACCACGATGGCAAGCTGGATTATATTGGTTTCTGTGACCGGTTCCACGAGCCCGCCAAGGAGATCGGTTTCAACTTGGCTGTGCTACTCACCAACTTGTCCGAGCACATGCCTAACGAGCCTAGGTGAGTAATTTCTATTACATGTACAAAGAGAGACTGAGTAAGAGTAAAAATAGAGAAAAAAATATATCGTCTCAATTAGAAAGAAAGAAAATATATTTATTTCGCCATGGTACAAAAAAACAATTTAGGACGAAACCTATGTACAACTTTATAGATTATATAATAGCATAAGGTAAATAAAAAAAATCTTAAAGAACTAGAAGAAGAGTTTAGCCATGACATACAATATAGTGTGTAATGTATGAACTCAGAGATATGGAGTGGATGACCACGCCCTCTGATGTTATGTGCACGTATATCCGAGCCTAAATAAATAACTGTCATTATTAGCGGGCTAATTAACGCGTTAGAACGCAGATGTGGCCGTGACATAATACTGTTAACTTTGTGTGCAGGTTGGCCCGTTTCCTAGAGACAGCTGGTTCGGTGCTGAATTACTTCGAGCCGTTCCTCGGTCGTATCGAGATCATGGGTGGCTCCAAACGTATCGAGCGCGTCTACTTCGAGATCAAGGAGTCCAACATCGAACAATGGGAGAAGCCGCAGATTAAGGTACGATATCTTTACTTACGTACGTAACTTAATTAATGATATGTAACGTAATATGCCATTATTCCTGTCTGTACTTTTTAACGTTTCGTAT
>DWPA01005284.1:0-11965 GCA_018251375.1 Calpodes ethlius
TACTTCGTAGAGGACTGCAATAACTTGCTCGCGTAATGAGGATGTCGTAGTATAAAGTAAAAAGGTTTTTACTATGTTACTATATAACCCAAATCTAAAACGCCATTCTTAGAGAAATCTAGGTTAGGTATCATGTAATTCTTAGCTTGATACTAGCCGATGCCAGTGATTTCACTTAGTCTTCTCTTCAGGCGATCAATTAGAAAAAATGTTATAATCCCCTACTGCAATTACTATATAAGAAGCCCTTGTTCAAAGTTTCATCCTTCTCAATCCACTAATTGATGTTATACGTTGTCTGACAGTAGACTAAAAAAATACTAAATTTAATCAATTATAACTTTTTTTAAATTGTGGAATTAATGAGAAGTTAAATACACCTATTAGAAAAATCCCTCAGGTATATAATACAAGATATAATCAATAAGGTATGAAGAACATAGGTTCGACTATAAAAAGTAAAAAATAACAGTTTTGTGCAACAGTACAAGACACAGTACATATCACACACGTATCGCGTTAGGTATTCTAATCAAATTCCATTTGGATGAGCGCTATGTGGCGGTAAAATGAATAATCGCATCAGCATAAATTACACAAATGGCAATGAAGAGTGGTCCACATTATGCAATTAAGCGGATTTCTTCGAAACATACAAATAGAGTAAAGACCGAAACAATTGTTTCATAGAAACGGAACTGGAGGGCAATTATGCAGATTTTGGAACACGGCCAACGGTACTGGTACACTTAAAATTCTAGAAGCGGAATATGGTAATTTAAGATTCAATTTTCCAATTTCTCCTTTTAAGTATTTGGACAATGTTTTTAATTAGCCAGAACTAACCAATTTGCCGTTTGTGCAAGGAATCGGAAAGAGCAAAATTATTTGGGGATGTAACGATAGTGGAAGTTAAATGAAATTATAATTAATATCTGTTTATTTTTAAAATGAAATCGAATTTATTAATAATTAGTAATTTTGTAAACCCTTTGGACACTATTTTTAAATAATAAGCAAAGGTTTTGAAACTTTGAGATGGATTTGGTCCAAGTCAGTCATACCAAGGTTAAACGATCAGTGTTATGTAGGTTAAAACCACGAAACTGGAGCGCTCGAAACAAAAAGGATTACTCCCATTTCGTGATGCAGATAAAGCAGTTAAATCAAATAACTGAGCAGTTCCAACTCCGAGATATAAACTTTTTGGGTTAGACTACGTAACTGACAGCAACCGCGATAGCCGGAAATCTGAGCTTTATAAAAAACTAGTTTATACCAGATTCGTCCGCACAAATCCTGCCTCAGCCAGATTTTCCTTCGGGAACGCTCACCCTTTATCTACTTTATGAGAAGCAAATTTCCTGGAGTCTCACTTATTACGGACCCGACGAAAAGATGACAGTATAAAAAGAATATTTCAGTAAAAATTTGGAGATACTTTGCATGTGTTACGGTCTCCATATTATTCACTCTAAAGACAGGGCAAAACCAATATGATTTTCACTTAGTTTGTTCTCAAAATATATATTTATATACGAGAACCTGTTTATGAAATGATAAGGTTAATTATTATGTAGAAGACCCAAACGCTATAGCAAATCCCAATTATAAATGATTTACAGAATTAAAAAAATCGGTCAATAAGAGAATATGTAGGAATTTATATCCCATGTTTTATTCAGCCTCAATTGTTATAATATTGGCGTAATCTAAGTCATTAATCACCCATATTCACATAAAACTAAACATTTTTAGTAATTTATTTTATTATTTATGTCTTTTTACAGATTTTTTCTTTTATTTGTTTATTACATTATTTGTATCTCTGTAACTTTAAAATATTAAAACAGATCGTATCATAACTTTGGATAAATTGAAATTCTATTTCCCGTTGCTGCGACGAGGTTGTTATTTACTGCGACTTTTTCGTCTTGGACAATTTCCACGACTCCTTGACTCGATCTCTGAATAAACGAACCTAACAGAGAAGTGTATTACAGCTTCAGAGCGTTTAGGATCTGCGGAAATGAAGAAATCCGGTGCGGGCTTGGCAGAATTAATGGAATCTTGTACGGAGCGCCCAGCGATGAAAAATGCCTCAGGAGGCTATTTTCGCGGTAAATTTATATCAAATAACTCTGGAATTTCTCAAGATTACGTTTTATTAAACACCGCTCCCAGATTATTAAGATTCTCAACTAAATCTCCGGCAAACAAGATATGAATGTTTTTGATGGATATTACGTGCTTGGTTCGCTCATTTCTTAATAAAAATAATGCCTTAATACATATTACGTGCAAGAAAAATAAAGAACATTTATTATTACGTACAAGTTTTGCCGAGAGATTATCGTGGTTGGTGATTACTATTCCTATGGTCTAAATCTTCATATCGACAAATCTAAGCTAAAGTATATTTTTATGTTGCCTTCTACTTATTTAAATAGTTGATATTATGTATCTATGTAATACATTTTTGAAATTATAAGTAAAATATTACTTCTAGCAACACTGAGTACAGTGACTCTGCAAGGATTTCCGAGTTATCTAAAGCAGTTAAGTTGCAGAAGCCGTAGAATATATTCAAAATATTTAAAGCAGTATATCATTAGGAAAGATGGTAACTATTCTTAAAAATTCTTTCGCTTAAAGAGAATTTTCTTCTTGTGGTTCTAGAGCTAAAATTTATTCCCCTCATTTGGAAAACACACTCTGCAAGTTTGGGGGATACTTTCCTGTCTAGACAAAACTTTCCCAACGAAATTGTTATTTATTCTAGTTGCTGCTTTTATGATTCAAACCTTATTGTGTAGTTGTGGAATGTTTCGGAACTTTATTAATGTATTATCATGAAAATATCATGGAAAAACTTAGAAGTCTTAACTTAACCATCTTTACAAATGAATATTTGATTTATGAAAGCGAAAAGATTTCCAATAGTATTTTTAAATATTTCACGCTTGCTTTGGTTACTTTAGAACTCAAATTAATATTCATATGTTAATCTCATTAGGCGTCGACTTGAAGCTGTTTATTCTTAGGCGATAGTATTACATAACAATGAATATTGGTAAAGTGTGTATTAATTAATCTGGGTCACTTAGTTTTGAAACTGGTTCCGAGATAAAGCATTTAAACAGAGCATAAATTTTAACTTCGCTTTACAATCCGTCTTCAGGAAGTTTCCGATTTACGATTGAGCCGAGGCTTAATTCCGAAGCACGAGGTAGAGTTATTGGAAGTGGCGTTCTTGAGCGCAGTATTCGAGTAAAGTTTTACATAGTTAATTCGTGTTGGATACGATTTCTATAAATATTTGTTTTCTGTTGCAATTTTTACTTCTTATTCAACGAGCGCATTTCCCCCGTAATGAAATAATAGAATGCAAAGAACGTTATTTGAATACTCGTCATGTCATTTTGTTGATCTGTATATTGTTATATATTATTTATCTCGTTTATAATAGTTTATTGGATCCCAATATTCTTTGTTTTAAGGTTAATATTTGTAGTATATATGTTTGCTTTCTGTTTCCGTTCTACTTTTAGTGTTAATAGTTTCCAAGTTTTGTTTTTCACACAATAAATTTCTCCCTTTTCCTATGACTATTTTCACTCTTCTTTTTGGGTTTCACTTTTGGTTTATTCATACCCATGGGAAACAGTGGTCACTTATAATCAGGTGGCATGTCAGCTAGTTATGGATCAGTTTTTGCAAATTCCATAACTGAAATCAATATCTCTTCTTTATAGCGTACTGACATCTAAACTTACTATCATTAAACAACCAGAAGACGAACCAAAACAAGGGAAATTCTCATAAAAGTTAATAATAAAGAATCTTTCATCCAAGCGTTATGATATATTAGAAAGGAAGACAATATCCCTCCCTGCTTTTAGACAAAGATAATGATAATGAATATCCTTCCTCCTTTACTTTTTTACTATACAACAATGTACACCTTTTAATTTGGCACTTAAAGTACAGTTAATAGGTAGAGAGAGATCCAGTTAATCCGCAGTCGTATAAACTGCAGTTATCGGGGTATAACTTAGAAAGTGCAGTCACTAAATTTGTAATTAAATTCCTTTACGTCCGGTGAATTAATCTCAATTTAACCGTAAGGTACGGTTTGGTATATCTCGGCTGCTTAATTTTCGTCCTGTGTGAAACTGTTTTTTACTTCGCTTGCTGTCAAAAGATTGAAATGCAATCGACCTGTTTTAATTACGTTCTGAGTGATAACATCAATGCAATTTTTTATCAATACTTATTATCATCACAATCAATAATTGTCCATTGCTAGGCTCAGGTCTTTTCTCACAAAACGTGGAATACAACCCAAAGTTTACTCCGCTAGCAGATTATGAATTTGCAGACATATACACATTCATGGAAGAAATTTGAGAAGAACTATTATTAGAGTTACTTATTAAAGCATTCATTGCTTTATCTATAAGAATATTTTTTGCATGGTTATGTGTGTCTGAGCGTTGTTATGTAATTATGTAATATACTATTACATTCGATTATGATCTGCCTTAACCAAACGTTCCCGATCACGGATCAAACAGGAACATATTTGTTTGTATCCAGTTTGTAATACCGCAATGGGTAAAAGGTAAAACTTTAGGGATCAAACAACCTACAATGTAGTTAAAACCGCGATTGGTCCAATACAGAGACACAGATATAAATTAGATTTCATGATAATATTATGTCTTTTTTTATCAATCGTCTACTAAACAAGTCGCCGTCTTTATGTTGGAGATTGAAAGTCAGTTTTTTTCTCCTTCTCTACTTTTTTACCGACATCGCTTCTGTGAGATCGATCATGTACTACTTACGGCCAGGCTCATGTGCTGTTTTTCAGTTTTATTCATAAAAATGCGTTAAGTTTAAAAAAAACTAAGATCTGATTTTTCATTAATTTTGGTTAAAGAGCATTCTTCAATTCTATTTTATGATCTACAGGAAACAATAGAAATACGTTTAAGAGCATATTCCTATCGGTTTCAGTTTAAGAATGCGAGAAGTGGGGAGACACTCGCTCACACACGAGAATAAAATATCGCAAAACCTTCAGGAAAATATAAACGTACGGGCTTGGTAAATACTGAAAAATTTGGACGAACGCGGAATAAATCCAGTAAAACGTGCCAGCACGTGGGGTAAACACTGCATAAAACGTACAAAAATTTGAGGTAAATACGACAAATGTCACACATATAGGGTAAATACTGCAAATCTTGCACGAATGTGGGATAAATACTATAAATTTCACACGGGGCGGGTAAAGTACAACATAACTCGTATGAACCGAGTAAATTTTATTGTATAGTGTATTGTGCCTACAGTAGAAAATGTTTTAAAACTTAGGTTCTGAAACCATTATTAAGAAAAATAAATACTTATGTAAGAAACCTTATCATCGTCACTTTCAAAAAGTGATAAGAGGATTGAAGTGCCCTGCGGGATGCCAAAATTTAAACTGCTAGAATATCTCCGTTAACCGTTTAAAAACTTAAAAAATGTAGTATTGTTTACGATTTTTATATTGTGTCGAACGAGGCGGTACCGATGGCTTCCCCTTTAATTGTTTATAATATTTGCGCTGTACCTGAAACAAAGAAATTTTGTCGTTAGTATTATTTAAATAACAAAGACGTACTTAACGGTATTGACAGTATTCATGAACTATTAATAAAGAAAGCAAGTTTTTTACCAAATTTAAAAACTTTTAACACTACAAAATTAAAAAACTTGAAACATAAAAAAAGCAAATTAAGCAATTCGCTCGCAGTGCAGATAACGAAAATAATAAATAATTCTGATTTTGCTTTCTTTCTTTTGATGCTGTCTATACCGTCTCAAGGGAAGACATAAAATATGAACAACAGACAGCTCCATATTCATAACTTCAGTTATATTAAACAAGGTATATTTACTTACATCTACTTCTATATAATATACTTTATATTTTCAAACAAAATACCAATATTCCTAATAGTTCAATCGGATTAATTCCCGGCAGCGATTACGTACTAATTCCCGACTCATCCCACGGGGGTGTCTAAATTGTTCTATTTTTATACTTAATTTCCCTGGGACATTGTCGTTCGCAGCGAAGTGATCATTGTTTTGGGCCGCTGAGGCTGCTGCCAGTAATAATCTTGGAATATAATTATATTTAAATTATGTAAAACATAATATAATACACTCCGTAAATTGATCAATAGTTTAAACATTTAAAGAGTACAGTAGAAGTGAGATATACGTACAGATATGAGAACATTGTATATGTAATGTTTCTTAGATCTTATATTTAAGGGGTTTCGTCGATTTACTTCCTTCAATGCACATTAATCTATTACAGTACCTACTAGTACAGCCTGGTAAACAGAATATGACTCGATGACAGCACGATCTACAATATATTCGACATTATTCAAGAGTCAACACCAGTACGCAGGTTGACATATCGCGATTGTATAAAGTTGATACTTGCAGAAATGTGTGTTCATAAAATTAATAACTTTAGGTAAATGCGTCAATCCGTGCGTGAAAAAGCAATGGATATTTCTTCGCCTAGTAATCATTAAAAAGGTCGTCTAAAGAAAGATTTGGATGATTTAGAGTACAATTATTATTTCAAATAATTAATATACTGTGACTGCTACCTACATATATGCTAGCTTTGTACTTGTTATCAAAATAACTAGCGCTAAAATCAAAAATTCGGAAAAAATTTTTTTTTTTCTATTTAAGCCAATTTTTTTTGGTTTTTGACTTTCTGAAATAATTCCTTTTGCACCATGCTCTTAAATAAGCGACTTTTGAGCCCTCTTTTGAATATCATACCTTCACAACTCTCAGAGGTATAAAGGAAATGCACTTTTTCGGGAAATTTGAGCTCATACTGAGCGATTGTAAAGATATATCCAATATCAACATTTCCAATATCAAAATTCCCACCATTATCAGTCCTACTGTACTTCCAATATCTAACTGCAGTGTCATTGTGAGCATTTGTACAAAAAACGTAAGAGTAAATATTTGATTACAAATTCCCATTCAGGAATTTGGATCCGTATAAAAGGTTTGCCGTTTTGTAAAACAAGTGAGGCGTAAAGCTCTCTAAAGCCGAGCATTGCCCATTACACGGCTCGTTGGCAGTTCAAACGTCGGTATTCCATTAAAACTTACCTCCACGAGAATAAAGCTTGTAATGGAGTACCTTGATCATGAGGAACGGTCGTGTGCAACAACATTATTATTATAATATTGCACAGAACGGACGTGTGTACATGACGGTAAAAAATTTCTTTCTCGTCTACTTTTTTATATCTTGATCAGCAACGCGTTCGCATAATCACTGATGCCTTTAATTTTTCTGATTTCCATGATGCGACAACCATTTTGGACTTTTTCCCCAAAAAAATTTTTTTTAGGAGAACGTTTTATTACAACCTCTTAGCTTATTGGCAGTAGCCTGTGAGTTTATTTATAACTCAGATCTCCGGGTTTAATTCCCGACTGAGGATTATATGACAGTTATTTTTCTTTTCAGACCCTGGGTATTACGAGTAAGTATAGCATATTTCCCACCCCCGACACAAGGAACCCGATTGCCCTCCATTTATTAACGTGTAAGCGTTTAATATTCAACAATTAAACACCCGCTATAACGTGTTCGTACACTCAACGATAATAATGGAAATCCTACGATTCAATAGCGTTGCATCTACAAAGGAAATAACAGGAACTAAAGCGCCATTCAACATCTGTAATAGCAGGTCGTTGGCATTCGCACACGATCCGATATCCGGCGACCGGCGACCGGCGATACAATGCGACTGCTAAGCCAGGACGCTGCTTATGATGTACAAGTTTCTTGGTTCGTACATCGCTGGTCGATCCAATGGATTTAACTCTAACTGCGATAATAAGGATGAAGTCAAATATTTCATCTAGGAGATGAATATAAAATGTAAAGGAATATTTGATGATGAATATTTCATTTCTATAGGGAACGTTTATAAGATGAAGTAGTGGCTCTAACCCTTTTCTGTCGGAATTTTTTTTCATATGCACATTGTTATATTTTTTCATTATTAAAGCATTTGTTATTTAGCTTTCCGCAGTTCTTTTGCACGTAAACTTCGTCTATACCAAATTCAGACTTCAACGTTCTTGAGTTGTTCCTAAAACAGGGCTCAAAACTTGTCTAATGTCTACAGATTCAGGGTTTTTGTCTTTCAAATCATAAAGGTGAATGATGTTTATGATGTTATGTTTATAATTATGTAATGTCGGGTTCAAAACACAAGTCCCGCTAAAGGCATTTAGATGCTTGTCAATATCCATTTGTGTACAAATTTAAGTAATATCCTTGTAATTTGCAGCGCAAATTTATGGCGTAATACGGCCTGTATGATCTATATGTGTGATATATGTGTTTAATGCTAGACGCTGTCATTTGTCGCTCAAAGCGAATTCGCTTTTGGGTAAGGGGTACTTACAAGGTTGTACCTAATAAAAAAGTTAAGAAGCAAGAGGTTTCGGGTTCGATTCCCGTCCGTGGCAAACATGTATGTACCGTGAAAGAAGGACAAACATACTTCGCTATTTAGATTTAATAATAACAAAGTAGGTATCAACAGGGCCTATAGTTATTGATAACGGTAGCGGTAATAGCTGTCGGTGGCAGCGCTAACGTATTGTAACCGGTATTTTACACACAGACGCAATCGTTCACGGTGGTCCTCTAACGTGATCGTGTGATGTGGTTTTGATATGTATTATTTAACGATCTTCTTTAGCTCTTATCGATGTGAAGATTTTTATAAATAATAACAGATTTATTCTGCAACGTAATGCTCCAGGTTTAAGTTTAATCTGAGTCCATATTGCATGGAGAAACGTTAATTTATATTTTCTGAAAACTAGTTTTCTTAACTACGGAACGGATATTATGAAGAGGTTGATTTTCTACTGCGATATCTGTTCCCTCTAACTGCTGACGTTTTGCAGAATTATAAGAATCATACCATAACGACGCTCGGTTACGCCGTGCAAGCAGGACAAACAAACGCCCTTTCGCATTTATATTATTAGTATAGATTGTCATCAAGATTCATAATCTATACATACAAATTCAATTGGAGTGTCTGTTTGTAATACTGAAATAACCGCTTTTTACCACAGGCATATGAATATACATACGGTACATACCCCAAAATATTTTTTTTTACATTTTTTATCTGTCTGTATGTTCTGGCTAATCTCTGAAATGGTTGGACTGATTTTAACATTACTCTTATTGGCAGGTAGCTAATGTAATAAGGATTAACTTAGGCCACTAAAATAAAATAAAGTAAAACACTTTTTGCTGAATTCTACGCGGATAAATTCGCGGGCACAGCTTGTACTGTATAAAATCCTAATGCTGTGTACACAGTCTTCAACAGAAGGAGGAGACTGCTTGTCGATAGCTATCACACAAGAGCGCGGCTGAAATTAAACCTTCAGACACGGTTACGTCCACGTTGATAAATTGGTTCGATAGTGAGAACGAAACGACTGGAAAATTAGATTTATTTTTAATTTATCTTCAAAGAAATCGAAACGGATTACATGACAGCAAGAAGTGTTTGTAAATAGCCTGAAAGTATCAACTATGTCTATTTTACATCCACAGGTTGCTAAAAATGCTGATACAGATACAATTTTAAATGTTTATTATTATATTTATATTTGTTGAACTGTTTAAAAAACTAACAGGTTCATCCAATTATTTGTTATTTACGGGTCTCCAACGATTTTCCAGAGTCAAATACATTTTTTATGATTGATGATGATTTTTTGTTGTGTTAAGTTAATGTTAATTAGACTGAAAAATACAACGTACTAGATGTTGACCGCGGCTCCGCCCGCGTGTGTGGAAAGAATAATAATAAAAAGGTTGTCAATTTCTTTCTATCAATGGTCGCCAGGCAACGCTTTGTTGTTAAACACTTTCTTTTATCATTGCTAGCGACGCCCCGTTGCAACGTGAAAAGACAGACACACATACTTTCGCATTTATAACATTATAATAGATTTATAGAACTACGAGATGATGATGACGGAAGTAAGAAGAAATACGGGTCTTGAAGCATATACCGCTCGACATGATTATTAATGGTCTAAGGAATGTCGAGGTTTTCAGTAGTATTAACAGGGTATCGGCGGGTCGGGGAATACCCGCAAATAGTTTACAACACAAGCGGCAACAATTTAGAAGACGACAGAATAGTTGCCGAGTCAGCCGCCGCGGGTACCAGGGAGTCAGAGCGCGGCGAGTATGGCCGGTGATAATATCAAACTAGGATTTCACTTTATAGCTATCTAAGAAATTTTATATGATAGCAACTAAATCGTCATACAAAATTATACGACATTTTTTATACAACATAGAAGAAAATATCTGTAATATAACTTTATGTTAGGTTCATTGTGGCCTACTGTGAAACTAAATATCTTTCGCTTCGATAATTAGATTTTTGATCAAATATTCAGGATCAAATATCTTAAGCACGGGCATACAGAAGGATGGGAAGGATGGGGTGGGAAGACTGTCACACTTCTCTCTTTAATTTTTTTACGTACCTGCTTTTGTAAATAACTTTTATTTACTATGGGGAAACACAAAAAAAGATAAGTTTCTTAATGTAATAAACTTGATAGAATTCAGTTTTTTTCAATAAAATCCTGAATTTACTTAGGTATAGGATAAAATCAACGTTAGTTATTTTAATTAAAACAAAAATATTCGTTAACACTAGAGACGACAACCGCGGATTATTGATCAAATCCGAAGCGGTTCATCCAATAATATAAATTAGTTAAGTTATTTATAATTGATATTATCGGTAACCTAATTATCTATATCAAACAACGACAGAATTGGAATGACGTTTTGCAAATTTAATGAGTAATGCGCCGCCATGGCTGCCGGTGTCATTGACCGACTAGCTACTTCGTGACCAATTTATGTGACTACCCTAAAGTTTTCAAACCTGCGAAGGTAACTTATGGTTTCATTTGTATGTTAGTACCTATCGTGTCTAATTGCCTAAATAACTTCTCCAAACTCAATATATTTTGCTGGTGTCCGCTAAATCAGTTCAACTATTCCATAGAAGTGAAATTTCTGTAAATAGACAATCTTTTTAAACTTGAGCCACAAGATAAATGGGAAATAGCCGAGAAGTGGATGGAAATAAGAGCTAAACGCTGCGAAGACAGATTTGTTTTATTCAGCGTCCGGGCGAAACACTTACGTACGCGGTTTCGAATGCCGTGAGACAGCTCGCTATTCGATGCTTTTCAGGTTTTAGAATATTTTCTGCAGCGGCGTGTGGTTGGTTCGGTGAAGTCGGTCGCGATCTCTTCTGGGTAAAACTTGCATCCAATAAAATATATATTGATACCATTTTACGTATACTGTTATTACTGTAAGAATTCGGAAATATCATATAAATTGTACTTTGTTAAATTAATCTCATTTTGAACAATTTTCACTTATATCTCTTATACTACCAGGAAATTTAATATAGGTTTTCGAGCATATGTAACTTATAATATCTTAAAATAATATTTAAGGTAATATTCTTTAATTACGTATTTTTTATTTAGTAATTGTATTTTCACAACAAGTATTAAGCACGACCGTAATGATCAAATGCATCACTGAAAACCGCATTTATCAGTTTGATCGTTTACTAAGACAGTCGTTTACAGTACACAAACAAACCCATAGATTTAAAACTCATTGTTGTATGATTTGTTGCTTTTATAGAATACCCTAAATATTTTTTTAAAACTCTTTCTTAAACTATCTATCTATCTATCTATCTATCAGCCTTTAAAAAAGTCCACTGCTGGACATAGGCCTCCCCTAATTTGCGCCACACAGACC